>DWPA01004617.1:0-12654 GCA_018251375.1 Calpodes ethlius | reverse complement strand
TAGTTTTCGTTAATAGAGATAGTTGAACATTGAACATTTTAGTTTTATGTGTATAATTTTAGATCATTCTTCATTACTTCCGTAGAAACGTCTTCTCACGTTGCTTAGGAAAATTTGTGTACCTACCTTTACAAATTATTCCTGAAGCCAAACTTTGTTATTTATTTTGTTACGCACTTTTTATTTGATACAATTTGATGGTTTTAAATGTAGATTTATTTACTCATAACTACAAACTTAAACTTTATTTACTAACCTATTAACAAACCTTTCATACTAACTAGATTTTCTTATCCCCCGAGACATTCTGTTCATCTAATACGTAGTTCCAAATCTGACCCTTAATATAAGTGTATAATTAATAACATTAAATATATTCGGGGCTAGTATTAAAGATATTAAAGCGCATTTTCAAAAACTCATATAGTGCAATACAGAATAAAAGTACCTACTAGTTTGAAATGAGTTTGCCCTGGTTAAAACATACAATAGACATTAAAGTTAGGAAGTTGTCTTTTCATGAACAGACATAAACGCGTACTATACTCTTGATAATTATTCTTAGAGAAGTTTCCTAACAAGAGAACTCGCAGTGGGAGTCATAAAGATATGCCAAACTGTAAAATTTACAATGAAGCTTTCGAAGCATTTTATTTTTATAGACATTTAAAAGATATTCAATGAATATAATTGTTTTAGTTTTTTTATTGAACCTCAGATAACATTTTAGGAATCGCAGTATTCACGGCATCAGATACGAAATTAAGTTTCGAGCTTATAATGAGTCTGGTCTTCTATTGTGGAGGCGGAAGATTGGAATTAGACCACGAGATTTCATCGGACTTGGCTTATGCAATGGAAAACTACAGCTTATCTATACCGACACCGATACTAAAGAAGCGAATTCAGCGACAAACGTGGATTGGTTCCAAAATATTGAATCGAAGGTTCGAGTCGACGACGGTCTCTGGCACACCGCTATCGTTAGAAGAAGAAAAAGACTTGCTATGTTACAAGTGGACGACACGCCACCAGTCAGAGGGTACTCTCAATCACTGCTAGTACCCTCGAAAGCCAATCCCAAGCTGTGGATAGGTATGATACTTTCTATTTTGCTTAACGTTATTGTTAAGTTCTAAGCTTTGACTAATGTTCAAAGTTTGTGCCGATGCTCGTGGCGTCTAGCTTTGATATTCCCGTCTAAGTTTCAATCGTTTGTCATTCCCACTTACTCGAGCTCAAGATATATTAAATTGGAGCGGACCGTACTTCCAACTACTTATCCGTAATGTTGACAAATGTAGTAAAATGTCCTTTGCCGTTCTAGACTTTAATTATTATATATTTTGTCTGAAATGTCTTTATTCAATGTGTATGTAAGGTATATAGGCGAGAATATTTAGTTAGATAATGATTATCGCTACTCCTTGCTTGTACAATTCAGATAGAACTAAAATGCAACTACAAGTAGTGAACGTTAAGGTTCGTAGACCTGATAGTTCGTAGACATTGAACAAGCAAAAATAGACGCCAAAAAGGGCATTTTATATGAGTTTTTTTTTTATGTAAATTTTCATTGCATAATTATTTATTTTAATGTTATTCATTAGGGGGTTCGCCATCTTTGCCTCTGGGGTTGCCGGCTGCGCTATATACAGGCCTACGCGGATGTGTTGCCAGCGTGAAGTCAAGCGGAAAACACGTCGACATTACGACACCCATCCGGCCGATGACTCCGATACGGTATTGTGATTAAATGACGTAATATCATTTACCATGTCGCCGTTATCACTAATGATGATTACGGCTGTCAATGTGTGACGAGCAATGGATACAATGGACGTAGCGTTCGACTTTGACGTCTTATAAAATAGTTTGATTAATAAAAGTATTATTTGAGTTGAGTGCAAAAGTACCTGTTGTAATACCTATACATATCCGTTCCCAGGCGTTGTGCGTTTTTATTAATTTTTGCTACTCCCGCCCAGTTGTCAGAAACAATTCGCATCGCGAAGTGGGAGAGCGTCCGTGTGGTTATTTTTTTAAAAGCCGAAACGGAAATGTATCTTGCCGTTGTTTTTTTTTGCTACACTCCCAGTATCATATTCATGGCGGATTTTGTGTTTTAATTTACATACTTTAAAAAGTTTAATATTGAACGGTTTTTTTATTGTTTTCACCTGCGAGTTTTTCATTGTTTCACAATGTTTTATATTCGTTTATAGTAGTTGTATTGCAATATGACTTACAAAGGAAATGGAACGTAATGAGTATTCATATTAATTTGTAACCAAACAATGTGCTGCCATAATACATTATGTTGTAGTTCTAAGTATTATAGGATTAAAAGCGTATTAAATACTTTTTTGAAGCCGGTGCTTGAATTACACTCCAGAGGTTATACAAGATCATTATACAAAGAATATTAGAATGTGAGCATAGAACGTACAGATTAAAACTGTATAATTGGTTACTATTGAATATTATATTTAGATATTAAGTAGATTGTTTCCTAAAATTGTATTTTATTAAAAACATGGTAACTTTGGGAAATAAATAACGTCGATTACGCCATTTTGGAAATAAGGAGTAACATTGCAAAATTTAGTTTCAATAATAGAATATGGACAATTACCTAACTATTGCAAAATGCGTTATTTTTAAACACAACCATTTTCATTACAAGTATTAGCTTAACGTGTATGTAGAATTACAGTTTGAACATTCAGGATAATAGTTAAAAGCTATTTTCAAAACAATTGAGCAACTTGATACTAGTGTGGTTTATAGACTGGCTTTAATGTTAACATTCCATAAGGTATAACTGTGAGGCTTATCTTAATTGCTTCAGTTGCCGATATTAAATATAGGCAGTTGTAAGTAGGTCTCTGGTACCATTATATACGAGATTATTTAAAGAAATCAACGATGTAACATAGTAAATAGATACAAAATCAGCGTTTAAAAATGGAATATTAATTTATTCTCATTTAGCTCAAGCATATTGACTTAATATTACCTATTGACGTGGTCTGTTCTTAATTTAAAATCAAGTCAATATTGTAGAGATCAAATCAGTTGGACTTCGCGCTATAACGTCTCACTTTATCATCTAAATGTCCTCGAAGCTTGAAGTCGAACGTGTTTGAGCTGTATTTTGCTAGTGACGTAGGGATCTCAAACGTGTGGATTTTCACAAGCTGAATATTATTCAGTATTTCTCTACAAAATCGAGTCTGATGAAATCTAAAGAGGAAAATAGCATCGATAAAAATCGCATAATCAATTGAGTGAGTTGATTTACCTAGGTACATTAAATTTAAAAGTCCGTATTAGTTACCACATTCGATCCATTATTAAAGTAAGAATTACGCAAATTTGTACCTAGTGTATCTTAAGTCGAGGTAAAGTCATTTTTAGTGTTGATTCCTGTAAGAAACACGCTTTCATGTCATCATTACTATGTTATATCGATGTTAGTAATCTTAATAGGTTCGTTTTCATAATACCACTAAATAATATCGTTCCATGAATTAATTAAACTAAATTCTTACAGTGCCATAGTTGTACAGTAGCTGATTCTCTTAGAGGTTAATGTGTAGGTTTAAGTTATTTTACTGGTAATATAATAACTAGAAATATTTAAACAAACTAAATGCTCTAATATGTTATATTAATAACGTTATAATGTGTTAGGTTAACTCAATTTAAATAATAATTGTATTCAATTAATCAATAAACATTTGTAGAGCGTTTTTTACTTTTCAACATCGCAAATCATTTTTCTACGGTTGATGGTTTAAATAGAACAGTTGATAGTTAAACTATTTATGCACTTATAAATACATTTTTATATAAGTATTTAAGTAACTAATAGCTTACCAATCATTTTTTATTTTAAAATAACTTTATTTATTTTTTAAATACCTAAAAGATCGCCTACTCGCGCATTTTATTAGCGTCAATTTAACACAAATTGATCTGTTTATTAACAGTGAACTTATTAGCTTTTTCTCTCCTAAACAAATTAACAGTTATTAAACAAAATTATCCGCCCATTTACAGTCCGGTAGTAGCTGTCAATTTCAAAACAGATTGTGTATTTAGCGGCAACTCAATGTGACAGCTGCCATATCGAAAGCCCCGTTATAGATATCACCAGTCAAAGTTCTATGTCTGTATCGTGTATAGAACTTAGAATAACAACGCTTAGAACTGCAATAGTCGTACGTAATACGTTAACATGTCAAGGAAGTCTTTAGAGGCTTGGTAAAACGAAAATGTTATATGGAAAATAAGAAAACACATGCCTACACTTGTGTGCGTGTCGGCGATCGTGAGTACACGATATTACCACATGCATACATATTTTTATGCTTCACTTTATATCAAAATGATTCTAAGAAAATAACCGTTTAGGCGTTACTAGTCTATGGTAGGAAGCCGTCACCATGTAAAACTGTACTGTACTGTACTGAACACGTTGCATTGCTCTTTATGTGGTTTATGGCGTTTTTATTGTCACGCTAATAAATCGTTTGGGGCTGATAGAAATCGCGTTTACCAATAACAACTTTTTATGGCTCCATTTGTTTGTGGGTTTTGTTGGTGCGGAACGAATTTAATACGTTTCGTGACATTGAAATATTTGCCTTTCAAAGCAATAGTGAATAGGCCATTACTTAGTTAATACTACAAGTATCAAATAGATATTATAGTCAATCTTTCACTTATAACAAGTAAAAGTGCTCTTTGAACGCATGTATGTTTTTTTATACGAACAGATTTTTATAAGTGCTGAATATTTAACGCAACAACATGACAATATTAATTAAATACCATCAATTAGGTATTTTATAGATATATACTGAAAATTTGTACTCTGTTTTATGAACATTATTTTACTTAGACTAAGCTTGTGTTTACAAAGTTACTTGAGACGTTGTGTAATATATGTAAATAGTTTTCTAGACTAGTTTTTTTTACAACCCGCTTTACTGTTGTCTACTGAAAGTCCTTCGACTCCGGAGATCCACGTTAATTGCTATGTTTAAGTAATTATTGAGAATAATGTTAAACGTAGCTCAATATTATATAATAAGAACTTTGTCCTTCGGTAAATTTATAGAAAAGCTCATCTAAAGTTTCCAGTATCAGCTTTCCTATAAACGCACCCACGTATTAAAGAGTAATTCCGTATATTAAATTAATGTATGACCTTTTTTGAAATCCATTACTCTTTGGCATACTTGCCACGTGACATAATTAATTAAATTAAAACTTGGCAAGTTTCATCATAGTATGGAAGCGCTGCAGCTCGTGGAATTAAAAACGCGAATTTACATGTAAATTAATTTATTAGCTGAAGTGTATGGTATTTTTTGTATTTGTGTTTCGTATCGTCTATATTTGAAATGTATATTTGTTCTAGTAAAGTTAGCGTTTGTCACTAGTACGCTTGACAAAGTAAATTTAAAGCTAAGTTGATTTTCTACTTTATCTAGAGGTCTAATTGTAACATATTATATATAAACTAATTTAAATTAAATGAAAAATGACAATATTAAAATATTTATCTACACAGCAGTTAGACTTACGTTTAAACTACATGTTAGATTGCTTCGTGGTCGAACGAAACATATCCGTTTCAATTTTAGATGTTAGGTTAGTCCCCTACCCGTTTATTCGGATCATGTTCGGACGCAATATAGACCCAATATTGTAGATATTTGCTTACAGCTCAGTGGCTTGGTATCAAATACTGTTGCCGAAATGTTAAATTTCAAGCCGAATGGACGGGAATAAGAGGAGCCTAAGCAATAAACCTGTAGTTACTACATTATATCTCGTTCACATATCTCCCATTATAATTTGTTACGCAGTGTGTGTTTTGATGTACCTATATTAATTAAATAAATACTACATACTGATAAAATTAAATGAGACTGCAAGAAGCTTACTGTGTTTTTTTTTTTGTTTCGTGAGAGTAATTCGTTGATTATTACAGTATTATTATTATTGTATTATTTCTTTACAGAAATTAATTATATTCTCATCCATACTCATCTTAGTGTGACTAAATAATAGGTTTGGTAGCTGATGGGACAAATATAGTTCTTCCGGAGAGGTACCACCGCCTCAAGTATTTCTATCGTGGCATGCAAACTCATTTGCTATCCTTATCTCATAAAGAAAATAGTAGGTATGATACACAAATATTGATTTAAGAAGTACACCTTACAGTATTATTAAGTAAATAAGGGGTACCCGCTTTTGCACCTATTTTCTGGCAACTAGACGGGTTTTATGTAATCGACTGTGCAACAGCGGGCATAATAGATAGTTGATGGTTGCTAGTGGCAAAATTTCATCAACGCTTTCGTGCTTCGAAGAACTTCGAAGAACGTAAACGTGTTGGTCTCGACTATCATCATTAGACAGCAATCGTTTAGTAGAAGTAAGCTCGGTGCGTCCTCATTTAGGAGAAAAGACCCGAGACCTTCAGTGGGTCACTAACATTTTGAAATCATATATATGCTATTGCAAACAATGTATATAATTGAGTTAGTTAGTGCACCACAACATCCAATACCTGAAAATCAGCACTGAAATGTCACACTAATTCCCACCTCAGCCGGAACTGTGGCGGATTCTGATTAAATTAGTAATTACCTGTGTGTGAAAGTACAAGCGGAAACAGATGTGATGGAAAATCATTTTGAGGGTTACTGCTGACGTGATATTTATACGTAAAATTAACCTGAGTTAATTGTGCGCTCAGAAATATTATTACAATTTCTTACCTTTATCATATCTAAATATTTTTTGTGTACGTTTATTAAAAATATATCGTATTTTAAGGTTCATAGTAAAGTCGCAGTGACGACTACGTCTTGAACAAAGAGACAATTTGGCGTATTCTCTGAAATGAGCACAATGATAATAAAATATATATATAGATATATTTTTTAAATATATCACACGATACATGATATTCTGGGATAAAAATATCTAGTAGTCAACTCTAAGGAAGATATCATAGATCAGCGTCTCCGTGATAACCCTTTAGAGTAGGATGTTAGAGGGTTGGATGATACTCATACCATTGACATCAACCGTGCCCTTCGGAGGAGTGATCCGACAAGGGGTGAATGCGGGAAAAGCGTCTATTATTGACCGCTCGAGAAACAAATAGAGAGGTCGTCAATATCAATTTTCTTAATACTTATACTTTCAAAGAAAGCAAATATAAATTACAGATATATACAAATATAGTAAATGTGGCATTTCTTCACAATTCATAATCGACTTTGCTAATGGATTATGGACTATATTATATGAGCGTTAATACCATATAGGTGTTACATACCCTCCAAAAGATTTCGAAGAATTCTCCGACACATAAGTTTCCTCATTATGTTTTCTCCACGTAAACATTTAATGACAAAATTAAAACACTCATATCTTATTAAATAATTATAGTTGTGTATAAGACGTGTACATAGGACTTCCTTGACGGCGGCATTCATTTAAATCTAAAACTATTATAGTTTATCACCTTAGCACTGATTTGAAAGGAACTCCGCCCAGATGTGGTCTGTCTCACTAGGTTATGTTTTGTGATGATGACGTCAAATAACTACAACATTATCACGTATCCGGTTCCGGTATAAAGATTTATATCTGTTAAATTACAGTCAAACAGATCGCTTTAACACGGGCTTTGTCGAGTCGTAAAACCGGGGACGTGTTTTATCAACATCTTAATCAGAAAATGGACAATAAATTAGTCTACTGTTTGGTAGACGTGCCCTTGACTACGAATGGGTGATCAAGAAGTCGCGATCGCACTTACTGCGTCTGAACACGAACGCTTTTAATTTAATGACGCGGACAATTTCCTTAAAAAATAAGTCACAGGCCGAACAAATTATCTACACATTGGAAGATCTCTTGCAGTTTTTATTTTTGTACCTTTTTTAGAGTTCAGTAATCAATACAGAACCCTTAGTTTCGCTATGTCCGTCCGTCCATCATCAGCTTAGCTTCGAGACTCTTAACACTAGAAAACTGTATTTTGTTGTGGGTATACATGGTGGTTTTGGATATTCATATTATATTGTTATAGGTATATATAAGCTGTGATAACCTTAGAAGTTCAAACGTCGGTCTCTCGAACTTGGAGGCCTACGTTTGCATTGTGTCCGCGCCTCTGAATATGTGCGTATTACATTGTAATTATATCCCTCTGATAATAGCCAAAAATTAAAGAAACAAACACACTTGCGCAATGAGCAGACAGACACAAAAAGACGCGAGCGCTAAAAGATGCCCGCTGTTTCTTCAAATTTATAAAACTAAACTAAAATAATATTAAACAGTCATATAAGCATTGTTATAATCTTAAATCGTCTGAATTATTGTGAGGAAAATCTCTCTTTCTTTCCATAAGCCGTAAATCACTTTAACTACTGGATTCCCTAGAGGCATTATTAAAAAAAATAAGAAATATATGTATTTGCACTGAAACAAGGAGTTTTGAGAATAGTATGTATTCGTGAGTATGTAAATAATAATAATAAATATAATAATCACAGTCCATAACTGTCCCACTGCTGGGCTAGCTAGGGTCTCCTCACACAAGTGTGGACAGGTGGCCTTCATACACCATCGAGAACATTATGGTGAACTCTCGGGTGTGCAGGTTTCCTGACGATGTTTTCCTGCAGCGAAGCAAGTGAAAATTAACTTAATGTGAGTATGTGTATTCAACCAATTGAAAGACTGTTGTAGGGCATTGGCCCTTCCTCATAACTTAGGAAACCTAGAGTATATATGCTCCACCACACTGGTCAAGAGCGGATTGGGTAAGGGATTAGTGGCAAATGCAAGTGTCGTGAGTGTTCATGCCGTAAACAAACGGGACCGATGGCTTTCCATGCCCTCCAAATCACGGAAGAACATGCTCAAGAAATTTTGCTATTAGTGGTCACCTGTTTATCCACTACCAGCGATCGTAGTTGCTCAACTCAATCAATCACTTAGGATTGTCATGAGCCGTTGGACTGGGCGTCACTGTATCCGCCTATCTAACGACACTGTATTAGAAAGTTGTTCAATCATTTGAGAGGGCTACTTTAAGGACAAATTTTCAGTACATTTCATCAAGTTCAATCAGCAATTTAAGCTTTAGAAGTCCTTATGATGTCCAGAGAACTCCAACACGTGTTAGGATTCAATAAAATTGTATCCTTTTAACTACGATGCATCGAAAGGACATTTAAGTAATTACCGAAACACTTAATTTGACATCATTTTAATTTTGAAAGTTCTGCGTTCAAATAATATAGGTAATGAATAAAACTAGTTGCTTAGGTAGTTACTTTGTGTATAAATCTAGTGTAAGAATAGTTACTGCCCAAATACGAAATAGCATAGTAATATAGTTTTTAATTACCTTATTATGACTTCTACTTGTTTAAATTAAAATTTTTGTTGTTGTATAAAGTGCTAATCGATACATGAGAGATATAAGTAGATAAGTGGACACTGACATCAATAGGTTGATCTATTCCGGATAAACCACAGAGTTTCGGCATAAGCCGGCCTTTTAATTACTCCCCTACATTTAAATTGGAGATTATTTTTTTATTTATTTTACCTAACAAAATGTTAAACAAAAATGGTCCCTGTTTTTACCTACCAAATTTTTTGTTTATAAAGAATTTCATAAAATCCTCGTGTAATCAGCTAAATTATGCAGCGCACACCGTAAAACCTCTGAATGGTTTTACGTCTATAATTGAGGTGACACTTACGCTATTTTTATGAACTGTATGTTTTATTTTATCGATTATCCTTTGGTGTATACCTTGTTGATGTAACTTATGAAATAAATAAATAATGTTTTTTTCCTTGGTTGACGAATATCGCCATAGCACTCTAATTTATATTATTATTGCATGATTCTTTGAAATTACTTTGTAAAATTAATATACGTTCCGTTTACCTGTAAATGAAATCAAAGAGTACTTAATACGAATATTTTACGATTCACATCTAGTTAATAAACTGTAATATTTACTTAATAATATTTAACATTTTTTGTACACATTGAAGGCGGCAACTCATACTAAATTATAATAATACCCTCTACAGGTCCGCACTGGAGCAGCGTGGTTAAGTATGTTCTAGATATCCTCCGTTACGAGAATATACCAGTGCCTTGTCGTGAGCTGTTATTTGGTTGAAGGCAGTCATTATTAAGCTGTCGTTCAGGCTAAATTGATTTACAAATCTGTAGACGAAATTAAACACGATTATACTGTTCAGCGCGAATTTCGTAGCTGAGACATTATTTGCGGTAAATCTTCAGCACATTACTGTAATTGAATTTGAAATAATCCAGAATCATGTTGCTTCGTGTCATGGGGAATTATTGGAATGTTCCTAGAAATCTACTAATTAATTTACGATAATTATAATTAATTGAACGTAACATTACGATAATGATGGCAGTCGTCAGTGAATATTTGTTGAGTGATATATTTAAATTCAACTTTGAAATTAAACGAAAACTGTAATACCGCTTAGATAACGCCAAGTTGTTTAGATGATACAGAATTCTCTCTAAGTCAAAGCGAGGTTGGAATCATGCCACATTTACAAAATTTTCAGTTAAAAGTGCTTTTAAGCGAATGCTCTTTGAAAACAGAAAAATAAATAATATTTCCAACAGAATAGAAACAGGAGATCGTAAAAAATCGCGTGTTTAGTGCAAACGTTTTATCACTCTATTAAAAAGCTGGTATTGTGAAAGTAGAATGAAATGACGCTAAAATATTTCTTACGGAACGTTTCTTACCTACTATTTCATAGTAATGGTGATTGTTAATGTCTCCTTCGTTATATACACACTACATAATGTATTATATTATCAAAACACTCAAAATATCCAAAATTTAAATGTTTGCAACGCGCCGATAGATTTTATTATTAAGCTTTGCAAATTGTATCATAAATTACAGTTGAAATTTTGTTAATACCTAGAGATTTGAAAATAGAATACATCATTATTTTAAATACATCATTATAATAATGTTAAATGGATGGATAATTGTTGGCCAACGATTAATGGTCAAAATGCGATAAATATGACCAGTGTCATGTTTTTTTAACTCAATCCTTAATATATATAACTAGTACAAGTAATATGAACAGTGAGATTTATTTAGAGCCATGATAGATGAGTACGGTAGTTCAACTCAATTTAATATTTTTTTGTATAAGCTGTCAAATATATGTATTTAATAATTATATATGTATTTTTAAAAGTATGAACTAAATTAAGCTTGATAGTTATGTTTGAACTCTCAATACTTCTCTAGAATTACCACCCGTGGGTGGTGTAGACGAATTTACTAACCCTGACGAAAATTTCTACGTTCAGCGATACGAAACATATCTTTTACAAAGACGACGACGGCTATTATGATCGGGGGGTTACGAGAACCAATAGCATATAAAATAACTTAAATGATCTTTCAAATTCTGACTAGAGGATATTGTATGTATCGCATGAACGTATACCTATACAAATAAGAAATCACAAACACTTAACCTTGTATTCAAAAACAATACTTGCTTAAGTGATACAGTAATCTAATGCGAATAAAGCTCTTTCTTAATTATCATTTCATAAATAAGCACGCATAAGGCTCTTTATAACCCTGTGATTGGTTCATGTGATGCGCCCTACTTCACTTTAATCTCTTGAACAATGCTAAAGATAAAGATAGAAATACACAAAAACTTTTCTTTCTATTTTACTACGAACCATAAACCGCACCGATATGTTCCGTGAAATAGCTCGGCAGCTATTTTACCTGATGGATTACTAGAATAAGTATTGTTTCTGAAATAATGCTGTGCGTACGCAAGTACGTGAGATCACGTAGTGTTTGTGAATAGAGAGATTAGCAATGGTTTTTAAACAAACCAACGAATCCGGGATGCCTCCAACGTCGCTAACAAAGTGATTTGTTCTAAATATTTCTAGAAGTAATAGAAAAGAAACTTCAAGTACCAATATTGTCTCCCGATCATCTAATATTTTCCTTCAACAGTATATAAATAAGTCTAAGGTGAACATGAAACTATTCTTTGCGAACAGATTCGTCGTCTCCAGAGGGTTAGAGCTCGTGTTCCCGAGGCGATGTGTTGCGAATACTTACTTGTATCTATTCAAAGGCGCTTCAAGAAATTCGAGTACCGATATCTGTACATCTCGAATCTGAAACACTTGTTTTAAATATTTTGTAGATTGTTGTGCAAATAAAATACATTTGTCAACGTTTATTTCGAATCTCAGCACGCCAATGAACTAAGCGTTTCTTATGGCGTGAAAAGGTCTTCGTCCAGCTTCAGGTCAACCAGCTGTTGATTTACTCGGCTCAACAATAAATGACATCAGAACCGTCCAGAACGTATGGAACATAATTAAATTCATATTACATTCGATCGTTTAACTTAATTCATAACATTACAACCCATAAATGTTCCAATGCTGGTCTCGGGACTTCTATCATAATGCGAAGGGTACAGGCCATAGTCCACCACACAGGCCCAGTACAGTTTGGTAAACTTCACACACCT
>DWPA01004616.1:0-12655 GCA_018251375.1 Calpodes ethlius | reverse complement strand
GCTGGGCTCGGGTTTCCTAACACAATGTGAGCGGTGCCGGCTAAAGTCTACCATGCTGTCCAAGTGCGGATTGGCAGACTTCTCATATGTTTAAGAACATTATGAATGATAATTCGAATTGAATAAAGAATTCACAATATAATTTTCAAAGTGGTTTTAGGAAGGGAAAACAAAATATTGAGCTACAATAATTTGTTTCTTAACACCGTTATTAAATAAGGTTATTAAACATGTTATAAGGTGTAACGTAAGTGTGTAACGTTATTAAACAGGTTGTAAAGACTGATAACAATAACTTTACTTGCAAATTCAATTTTGTACAAGTAGGGAAGTGTTCTACAGAAGCGAAGAGGGGGCGTAATTAGTTAGTAATTAAATTAAAATTACATCGTCTTTATCACATCCCATAACTATCCCAAATTTAGGGTCCAGTCTCTCACAGGCTATAGTCCAAGTCAGCTAAGTATGGGTTGGCAGACTTAACATACCTTTGTAATCATTGTGGAGAACTCTCAGATATGCAGGTTTCATGTTCCTTCGCCTAAACAAATGAAGATAACTTGTACCCAAGTCATTTCTTGAAAATCAGTATGTGCAGAATTCGACCTCAGGTTCCCGTATTCATGAGACCAAACATTAGACCCTAGTGGTATGGTCCTAAATTACTATTATTTCATTATTACCATTACTCTTATATTTCGATAAGTATGCAGTAACTAGTTCAAAACGAGAGGATATACTAAGTCATATAAACTTTCAAAAGCTTTAAAGATTTATCCCAGAACTATTGAAACATGAACTTTGTAATCCTGAGCTCACCAGCGACCCTTTTAGGCCTATCTCGGTTCTAAGACGTTTGTGAATTTTATTTCAAAGGTCGAAAACAGAATATATAAATTAGCCTTTTCTCAATAAGATGGGATAGAAAATTTGCTACAATTTTCGGAATGGACATCACTATTACCTTTTTTATAACATTTAGATTTGGTGAACAAATGGAAATGTTATTATCATTTGCATGATGTCTCTTAGTGTTTATATCTATTTTTATGCAGATAGGGAACCATGATTATTCTATTTATGGCTATTATGGCTTCACAATATGAGGTACAGACAATTTTATCCTATCGTACTAGTCAAGGTCTGACTGCCTCAAATAACTTTTGATATTGTGGAGAACCTTGAGGTTCCAAGATTCCCTCGTTGTGTTTTCTTGGACTGAAGCAGGTCATAATTAATTTATTTATCATCATCATCACAACTCATAATTGTCCCACTGCTGAGCTCGTGTCTCCTCATACAGTGTGAGGAAGTGCTAAAGATCCACGTGAATAAAATAGGTAGGTAAATAGGTGACCCCGTCCATGGACATCAGTTATACCAAAGGCATCACTGAAGAACTGAATAAAACATGAAACACAATGAGATAAAAATAAATCGGAACAAACAAATACAAAGAAAAACGATGACTGTCATTTTTAGTTACTCGTAGGTGCTTTAGTTTGATAGAAGAATTAGATTTTTCAGTCATCTCGTTTTTTTTTAAATCACGTTAATACTAAGGAACTTAAAATAGACAACTTTGCTCATGGGCTTGGTGAAGGAGAAGATAAAAAGTTCCAATTTTCCTCAATTCTATGGAGGCAACTCTATTACCTCCGATGAATAATGTGCAGGAAGCGGGAAACAGGGATTAACTTTTAGGACAGCATGAAAGTTTAACCGAAATTTATAACTTACTGGACTTTGAAGCCGCCTTTATATGCAAGACTTTAGAAACTATATTTAAGAATAATATTGGACATAAAAACGTCAAATACGGTGATTGAAGACATCCCGTGAAGCAGACTTCACAGAGGCGTTACTTGAACAGAACGAATGATTTTCTTTTGTTATGAAAGTCATCTATCTTTTGAATGATTATTATCATTAGTGAATAGTGAGGTTTTAATCGGTGGTGAAAATTTGACTTATTCTAAATGAGAAATTTAAATTTGGAATTACATTGCTTGCATACTTTCATTTTGGATTTCGTATTAAAACTTATGAATATTCAAATAATTGAGCCAAATTTCGATTTAAGATATTTTTGATTTATAATGATGGATTCGTATTTTAATGATCGTATTTTTTACGATTCATAATTGTTTAAATATGGTCAAAATAATTGATGTTCCTAAAACTTCAATTAAAAATGTGAAAACAAATTGTTTCAAAACGCGATCCAATAATAATATAACGATTCGTCCGTGAAAGAGTGAGCCCTTAGGCGTGCCAGCCATCCTTGAATTCATTGCATTGAAGTCGCACCTCGTGGATACACTACACGTTCACTGAACAACAGACAATGATCTAACCTCATAGGGACCTGGGGTATAGGAGGGATCCTGTTGTACGTCACTAGGATCTTTATTACCAAATTCAATTACAACGGCACAGCAATTACGTGGTGCCCAATTCAATTACAATATCACACATGTAAAATTGTAGTGCATATTCACACAGCGATTACATGGTGTATATTTTGGGTGTATGCTCTGGTTTTGGGTGTATGGTCAACATTCGGTACATAAATTTTGTCTTTACATACACTTTCTGTTGTCATTGCAATCGATCGTTGACCCTATACGTCAAAAAAGCGCTCGCAACCGTGTACACATACTTAAGACTCATCTTTCAGCTTTTAACGCTCATTTATTGCACTATACATTTATTTTCTCATAAAGGTCACCTTTCATTGATCATTTACTAACCGTTCTACATCTATCTTTCCATTATCCTCCAGATATTTGTCTAACTACTTCCTTATCCTGAGAATATTGATTCGGTCGTATATAAACGTAAAAATCAACTAGATAATTCTATTTATTTACATTTTAGTCACAAATTATAAAATAACGAAGTATACCAGAATCATCAATCAGAAAACAATATCAGTAGTTGGAGCAAATGATCCAACTTTTGAAACCGCAGCTATTTTTAATCCATCAATCCGAGACAGAAAAAGTATTGGAATAATTTATCTTTTTACTGGAGTACTTTATAAAGGTTTCATACTTGTTTCAACTTAGGTTTTTAAGTTGAGAAGTTTAATATAATTCACCAAATTTTTCAAACTTCTCTGCTCTTTACCGATTGATTATTAATATTAAGGTTCATAACATATGATAAATCGGAAATTATATAGTATCACTCGCTCTGTTTGTCCATCGCATACCTTAAATGACAGAATATTCCAATCGGAAACACGAGGTTGTTGAATCAACTTGTGTACCATCATAATCAAAGATAAGAACACACACACCTAGATCGACAAAAAAATTAAACTCATGAAGCGAAAAGCTTCGTACCCACAAAACATTTTAAAAACATAATTTTTATGTGAATAGTTGAGAAACTAGCAAACGAGTCAACTGATGGTAACTGATCATCGCTCATGGCCATCGGTAACATCAAAGTCATTACAGACAAATAAATGAATAGCCAGCCAAGAAATAACAAAAAAAAAAGTGTCTACTTATTTCTTTTAGTTATTATTATTATTATTTTGGTGATCGGGCAAGGGACACGGATCCCAAAGGCCACTGCGACCATATTTCATCTATTGTAGCCATACCCCTTTAAAAGCTAGATCTGGTCGCCAAGTCCAAGTCCCAAGCATAGACTTACAATTTCAAAAACTAAAAATATGCCTTTTTGAATCTCCCTTTGGGCTTCATCGTCAGAATCTGAACATCATCCAAGATCAGAGTACGTCTCAAAAGAAATCAAACAACGCCAAACTCTATCGGGTAGCGTGCTTACAATACAGAGTTCCTATAGAAACCCTAAGTTTACCTCATCATATAATGAAGCTATGACATAATTACATTGTATTGCCATTACATGTATCAATCGAAAACTGTAAAGTGAGTCAAAATTAACTAACTATACGATTTAATTACAGTCACTATACAGGTGAAACTATGCGAACGCTTATAAACAGTAAATAACCCAAATACTAGTCGAAAATAATAAACTGGAGGGTAAGTCTTTAAAAATATTTTGCGAGATAAACGCAATACTGGTTATGACCAGTTTGAAACGGTTTCGTGTGGATACACTTTCGTATCCTATCAAAAGTATTCAAAATTGTCTGTGTTTGATAACCTGAATTTAAATATTTTCCGTAAAGATTTTCTTTTTATAGCTTCATATCTTTTCAAGATTTCCTTTTATAAAGTTTCAATATTTTTTTTATTTTTTTTTGCTTTTTGTACAATTTCAAGCCTTAATCGCAGATTTTAATTTAACATTTTGGCAAAAATAATGGACCTATCCCAGGTACGACCGGTACGACAGGTATGTAGTACAAACTATATTTAACCAAATTAAATACAGTTTAAATCTAAATATTAATATTTTATTCATCCTGCCGTACGTTAGTGACACAATGCGGCGAAGTTCATCTTTAAAAAATAAATAAAAAACACTAAAAACATGTTTTTCAATGCGAAAAAACTGTGACTGTGCTGATTTCCGTTGAGTTCCCTTATCTGAAGCCAATCGTGAGTCAATCAGTTCAAGCTTATCATAAATATGCATTGTCATCAAGAGTAAAACGACGTGTAAAATTTTATCTCCATTTGATAAAAGAAAGATTTGATACAATTTCTTGCTACATTTGATACAACCACGCATACTAACAAATTAGCAAACATTGCAAATAAAAAATATTTATACTTATAATGAAAAAATGACTAACTTTTTTCAATTAAGCCATAAGAGGTCAAAAGTTTTTTTTTTAACTCTGCATTTTTTTTTGTCTAATCTTATCATAATTTGTTTAACTATGGGTTCTATTACCCTAATCTTCTAGGAGAGTTAAGTGATTTGAACGCGGTATACTCTGTTGTATTGTAGTATTAAGGAATATTTACGGTATTTGAGGAAAAATACCATACCAACACATATCGTAGAAGAAAAATTAACTAACTAACAATTTTCAACTTTCGAGAAAATCAAAATTTAGTGGTTTTCTTTTTACAAATAATGTTGTAATTTTTTGTGCAGAGGAGATACAATACCATGTTTTTTAGATATAATTATTATGTTGTAAATCAGAATACTCTATCAAGTAAAATGTATGATAATACAGTAAAAGTGATTTGACTGAAATGTTACTTATTTAGTTTTACTTTTATGGGGAAGATTTTGGATATCGAGAATACATTTTGTAGAGCTTTTTATTAAAGCTTTTTGTTACATTAATAAGGAATTGGCCGTTCTATTTTACCGAAGCGAAGTAAAAGCAATATAATAGAGTGTATTAACATGGGTTTATGATGCATTATTACCGCGACAGTTTCTCTCCTGCTCTGATGAGAAATATTTAGGCTGAATCGACATTATTCGGCGTAAATTTTAGTGTACCTATCTTATACAATTTCTGCAAGTTGGAAGTCTTAAATCAATGTTTTATTATTTTTTCTTTCTAATCAACTATAACATAAGTTGTATTGACACATGAGTTACGAAAATAAGGAAGATGTTTCTAAAACCTACCTCTCAAATGTTTAAATAGAAATAGATCAACTATCTTCGACAACACGCCTCTAAAAGAGTAGAAAAAGGTGTGAGTTGCTAGGGTTTAATTAGAAATACTATAGTTTAATTTGAGATCACATATTAAAAAAGTAATTCGATGAATGGTACGCATGCCCTACCTCGTTCTGAATTCCGATCCAAGAATGCATTTTATCGGCTTTAGATATTCCATTCAATTTATTGGCGCAGATAAACATTATGAGGAAAATTTGCATATCTGCATGCGTTCAATCTGCGCAAAATTTCTCGGTGGATTCATGAAATTTATATCTATAATTCACGATTCTGTAGCGTATGATTTGCGAAAGATAAAGATAAAAATTTAACAGTGACGTCATTATACATACTGATATATGTAAAATTACCAAAAATTAATTTCACATAAAAATTATATGAAATTACTTTTTTATATGACTTTATTTTTATTTATAGGTATAAGTTACAGATAGTATAACTTGTATGTATAATGTAAAAAAATATAGTTCAAACATAAATTAATAGTACTTTTATACTGTATAATATGAATTTTTGGTCATATTGCCGCAAGAACTCCAAGAATATTTTTACATTAAAATTTATATAAGAAAATCTTTATAACAAAATACATTTAGATACTTTCGACATTGCCATGTCAATTGATCATTTTATTCATTGTGTGGTTGTCCGGAAAGTCCCATGTTTTAGGAAAATTAATAACGCATAATAATTTAAATATTGACGAAGTTAACGAATCGTTATCAAACTTTTTTCCAACTCTGACTGAAACTATATCTTTTAGAATATAAACATATATCATGTTTTCAATCTATCTATCTATCTATCACCCTTTAAAAGTCCACTGTTGGACATAGGCCTCCCTTATTTTTTTTAAGATTTCAATAATTGTGATAAATTCAGTCTCATGTTCTGCCTACTGAAACACGGTACGAACTTTCCGGACAATCTATAGAATAGATAGATACCTTTACGTTAAAATAATAGTTCCACATTAACTTATGAAAAGATAAGTTTGTAAGTAATCTCTAAAATTATATCATTAGTATTTAAAATTATCCTTCAACACAGATATGGGCTGTATATTATCATAAAGTAAAAAGGTCGGTGAAAAACTCCTCAGAATACGTTTCTCAAGAACGCTGTTCTGACGTGAAGAGATACGATAATTATATCTTTATAAAAGCTGAATGAAATGACATAATTATGATGAAAAGATGTGATTAAAATATTTTTTATTATAATAAGTCGGGATACCTTAAATTTGCTTATCATGCATTACTTTTTATGAATAATATTTAATTATTTTAGCAAGACTAAAACGTGCATATAGGCTAAAATATAATATTTTCACTTTAAATCTCGGATTAGGGTTATTAGTCTTTATTAAGAATTTATGTTAAATTTGTGTGTCTGTTGCAATAAATGCAGAATTGAGAGCCTTAAAAGCTAATCTCAGTCGGTTAACTTCATTAATAAATAGAGAAAAAAAATCATAATTTTTGTTTTTGTTGAAAATTGTAATTTTTAATGTTTACATTTTTTAATTTGAAAAATATTGTTCCAGTGACTTTTTTACCATTTTCAAGTATATTAACTTTAAAAATAAAAAAATAAGGTAATGTGCCATTTAAAAAAAATCTAAGACTAAACAAAAAAAAAGACGATGGATTTTAAAAATTCTAAGTTTAACTCGACTCGTTTTTACCTATGCAAACAATGAATATAAAATTTTACTTACGGCAAAAGTACTGGAATACAATTTTTATGCAACTTACAACACTACACCATACAACAAACTCGACACTTCAATCAAGAAAATGCATAAGCATTTCAAAACTTTGAATCAAAAGTCTTAATTAAAATTTCAAACATTGCACAAAAATAATACAAAAAAAAGAATTCACTCTTCAAAGTTTCCAATGAGTTTCAAACGTTCGAAATTCGTATTTCACTTTTGAAATAAGAAAACGAAAGTCGCGAACTCTTAGCGCATGAAATGCTGACTCGGTCCGATGCCAGCGAGAGTCAGTTTTCGACTGTAGCCGACAGTGTTCGAACTACAGGCGAGTCCACTTCACATTCAGCGCTTTTAAATCGAAGCGTAGCGGAAAATTTTCAAGTGCTTTTCTATGTGAATATAAAAGAATGTTGAAGTGTAATTGCGCCTAAAAGCTACTTAACGGCATTTCGTTTAAATTAGGAATGGTTTTTACACAGAATAGAGGATTATGTTCGTTGTTAAGAAGATCAGGAATAAGAGGTTTCAAATTCAATTAGTCGTTCATTTTTTTTTGTTATTTATGAAAATAGAACAAATCTTTTTTTAAATGTAATTGATATTATATACATTTTATATAATATTAACCTTTGTTTTCCCTCTTTATGATATAAGCTTGAACGCAAATCATATTTTCATTGATTATACATTGAGCCAATTTTTTAATTAATATTAATAGTTTATACATTTTATGTATATAACAGTTCACTTTGTTCTCTTTCCTTCTGTACTAAATTTAAGTATATTAAATTTCTTACTCCTGCATGTGTCCATTAGTCTTGAAAACTCAAGTACAAAGTTATTACTAACTGCATTAATATATATTTATATATCTATAAATTATTTTATGACAGAACTCTTATAAATTTTTATTGATACGAAAAATGCCAAAATACTTCAACAGCGAAAAATTTTCTCGATGTATTCTGACATTTTTCGTATCATCACAAATTTTGTCGAGTACGATCATAAAATGTTTAGAGAAAAGTTCGTTTCTCCAATTTTAACGTTTCTACAAGATCAAACTAAAAACTGACGCCAGCTTCATCAAATGATCAGATTTAATTCCCGCTACGTGAAATTCTTCTGTCTACAAAAGTAACATTAATTTTACTAGGACTACGTATTCTGAAGATTTTTTTTGTCTATACAAATAAAACTGTAAAATACAACAAGCATAAGGTTGACGTCGACATTCAACGACCCTGTAACCTAGTTGGTAGTGACCCTGCCTGCGAAGCGAGGAGTCCCGGGTTCGACTCCCGGCTGGGGCAGATATTTATGTGATAGATAAATATTTGTTCTCGGGTCATGGGTGTTAGTGACGTGTTATTTGTGTTGTCCTGCCACCCGCAATACATCGAATCCTACTGCAGGGGTATGAGTGTGTTAGCGTTTATTTTAATATTAAAACAATGAGAGTATTAGAAAAGTTTTACCTGAAAATATATTTACAAACACTTGTCGAATTTATTGTACTTTAAAACGTCTGTATTGCTACTATCTGTCTTTAATGGTGCATGCAAAAACATTGATTAATTAGAGCACTTCATATGAGATAAAGTCAATATGGTACGGCAAAAGGTTATTAATAACGATTATGTTTTTGCCGTATTATTCCTTCATAACAATTGTGTTTAACTGAAGGGTGCTTTAGGTAGCCGACTAGACTTATACAAGAGGCGAATATCTGTCCTTCGAATACGATATTTAATAACAATTACCAATATTTACTCGCAGGATAAACCTACCCTAACAGTCCTAACGATAATTTCTTATTGACAAAAAATAACAAATAGAAATTCGTATTAACACCGAGTACTAACGGAACTTACTAATTAACAACAGTGTCTCCTACAGTCCTATCCAAAGTAAATCATGGCAATTCAAACTCGTTTGATGTCTTTATTTCATTGAAAAGCAATAAATATAGCCTATAGTGATTTGAACATTGATCGCCAGCACTGGGGAGCTTTTGTTTGAATACTGGGAAGCTTATTGAGACAGCTAACATACTGACAAAATCGCTTTCAGAAATTTCAGGGTTATGTAAGAGATAGAATCTGGTCTTCTGTTTTTTGGAAAGACTTCAGGTAAGGATTACATTGTCATAAATTCTGACTGGCTCACTGCTCTTTTCCTTCAGTCTTCGAAAGACTCGTCATGTTTCGGTAATTGGCTTGAGAGTTCCTTCTTTCTTTCTTTATTCCCTCTTATTTCTCAGCTTTTCATCTGTGATGCCTTTGCTGTCACTGTTGTTTATGCGAGATGGTGACCACTTACCAACAGATTGCTTGTCTGCTTGATAGTCACTATATAAATATATCCTCCGATATTCAAAGTTATTTTGGTATTAATCATTAATTTTTTTTTCAAGGAAATCATTGTAAGGAAACCATAGCACCTATGAAATCACAATGTCTTCAGGTATGTGAATTCTGCTAATCCTATTGTAAGATAACTTATACAACAACTTTATGTCGAGACGATCAGTTTATTAGTGAGATCCAAAAACGGCCTACAACCGTATTTATAAATTCGAATGTAAAATATTACATTATTGTTTGCCTTACAAATAAAAAACAAATTACCCATCTAAATTATTATTAATTATTTATTTAGTTTATATCATCATCGATTTCATAAAGCGAAAGTTATAGTTAACAGGTGAATTTTAAATATATGTAATAATGAATGATAATTTATGCTTATTGTAAATAATTTGTTTATAAGTGTAAATCAATAATAATTAATTAATTAACAACAGTTACAACATTAATTTCGGATTAATAAGAGTGTAGCGGGGCAATGGAAGCGGAACTTGTAACAATTGGTCAACGTTGTAAACTATGGCTGTATTCCTGACAATGTGAGAGAAGACTCGAGTTTTGCAGTGACAAAAGTTATGCATATTGATATTAGTAACGGTATAAATACCCTATTAATTTAGTTATCGATGTAAGTCTTCCACATATGAGTATCGTAGATTAAACTAGATGGCAAATAACATAACGACTTCTCCCATTAGATATTCTTTCGTCGTTTCTTCTCTAACATGATAAAGCACCTTTTTAACGATGTTAGAATCAAAAAAGGATGTGCGTAAATGTATCAGTGATAACTGTATGGATGATTTAGAAATCAGGTTTTATATTTTAGTGTTCATAATTTAGAGTTTAGAATTTAGAATTTAAATTCTTTATTTATCGAATTCTAATTCAAAAACATCTTATAATGAGGGTATGTTTCAATAAAATTAACCAGTTCATACTGGTTTTTCATTATTAAGGCGAAGAGAAAAATCTCCTCAGGTGAGTGTATTTTCAAACATGTGATTGTTGATTTACCATATCATCATCAAAACTCATAACTGTCCTACTGTTTGGTTCGGGTCTCCTCTCACAACGTGAGGGGTGCATGCCGCAGTGCACCTCGCTGGCCAATTGCGGATAGGTGGACACACCTTCGAGAATATTATAGAGAACTCTCCCAACAAGAATATGTTACTTCACCGAAGCAAGTGGTAATTAATTTCTAAATACGCATATAACTTCTTGTAAATTAGAGGTCCGCGCAGGATTTGAATTCACGCCCCCACAATCGGAAGACCAACGTTCGAACCACTAGGCCATCACTGTGCTATAATTGATTTACCTGATAAACACATGTCAAGGTAAGAAAAGATTAGGTAAGGTAAAGAAAGATTAAATAAGGTCCCAGACGATGTCTTAACCTACATCTTCAAATAGTGTTTAGCGAATAGAATTACGAAGCGCTTTATCTATATCATAGTCATTAGTTTTATTTTATTTAGGTCTTAGCGTTAGTGATATTAGTGTTAAAAAAACAATAGCAACTAAGAGTTCTTTTATAAATATAGTTACTCTGTAAATGTTATGGAAAACTTGCATGCTGTGTCGTCAATTGATTGCTATTAGTTTTAAGTTCTCATGTAAGTGTATTTTAATGCTTATGAGAATAACATTCTTTAACTACAAAACTTAATGAATTATGGACTAAAATCTTTCTTATTAATCGCCCCGTTTATTATTGAAAACGTTAAAATAATTCTTGTAGTTAGGTATATTGCTTTTAGACTGACAGACAAGTTTGAAATACTTAACATTGTATCTATAGTCAAGCTAAAGAATTGCTCAAGTTGAAATAATTACTTGAGCAACTATTTTTATTTGATAGCTATGAATTTGAACGAAATTAAAACAGTCAAAATTTAGAATCGTCTGAGAATATCTTGTTTAAGTCATTTCTTAAATTAAAGTGTTAATTCTATAATAAATAGTGATTGGTAAATATCTATAAAACTGAAAAGAGATATACAAGTACCTAACAAAACTGACCCTTGAAGCGCTCATAATCCGGAGTTTGTGTCTGTATTTATATGAGTGACCGCTAGTGGGAAAAAAATTCTTGAGTACAACCATGCCTCAAAAATGATGTCAAACCTTTGGTTACAATTGTTATCATTAGATAGCAGTCGATAAACTATGTCGGAGACCTTTGGATGACAAATATTTTTGACAATTGAATTGGCTACTGAACCTAATTCGCGTTAGAACTACGTGATGAGGTATGGTAGACCTCTAGGTGTCGTATCCTCAGTTATCAAAAAAGATCTAAGACCTTTCATGGATCATTAAGAACCTCAAACGAAACCACGTGTTCGCAATGACAGCTTTCCTAAACTATCATGTTAACCCTTTGCAGAAAACAAAGTAAAGTTTAACTAAAGAATCCCTTTGAGTATTATTTTGTTAGTGAATTTTCGTGCTTCTAAATTCTTTTCTACAACCTTTTCGACCTTTCGTAAAACATCAAGCTCTTTTCGAATTGTTGAAAGTTCTCATAAAACGAAAGGTACGAATATAAGGACGTACTGAATTTAAAGTAGGAGATTATTGGTGCTCGCTACTCCGTGCTTTCGTGTGTGACGTGATTGTTGATACTTGGGGCGGATTCAATCAAATATAATAACGTATAATCCTTTGCTTATAAATTTAACTTTATAAGTTTTTCATGTCGTAAATATTACTTATATATCGAAGGACCGACAAGCTCGTTCGGTGTATTTGGAGGTAGTCGGACATCTTGACCCTGCCTGCGAACCGAGGGGTCATGGGTTTGTTTCCCGGACGGGGCAGATATTTATGTGACTGATAAATATTTGGATGAGTCATGGGTGTTAAAAAAGTGAAAAAGCTACTTTCTTACAGAACTAGTGTTTAACATTTTATCGATATACTGTCTATAATAACAAAGATATGAACATAACCGACC
>DWPA01004615.1:0-12656 GCA_018251375.1 Calpodes ethlius | reverse complement strand
CAATAAGGAAGTCTTTCAACTCGAAGAAATCTTTGCTACAGTTAATAAAATTCTATTCGTATTCCCGGGCTCAATTTTCCTGCTATAATAAACCCTCAATCCTTAGTCAACTAAATAAGATACTCTACTCAGCCCGAAGCGTCATAAATAATTAATATTTCACAAGTTCTTCAAATGTATTTGAAAATAAATACAAAGTACGTACAATAACCGCTATGTATAGATATCAAAACGAATGGGTGTTTCTGTGAAAGTATAATTCAATACATGAAACTATTAGGTACATATTATGATTTAGTCCAAACATGTAAATTTAAATTTCGAACCCAATTTTGATTTTAACATATAAGTACTTATCGAATAACTACACAGTTTTATAACAGAATAATCTAAATTAAACGAGAAGATATCCACAGACTCCTCATTTATTAGACAGTTCAAGTAGTAAAACATTAATAGATTAAAGCTATTATAAAAAATCCTCTTTATTTTCTTTCAGATTTTACGGACAAGGCTACAACATGCGACAAAACACGTCCCAACATGGCTACAACTTGTCCCAAAACACCAGCCAGCATGGTTATGGGTTTGTGGGCCATAACACGACAGATACTCTGAAATACGAAGTAGGCGTCTGTTACATAGAAGTTCCGTATGTATTTATTACTAAAATATTTTTTTTCAATAAAGCATGTAGTTTTCCAATGGGTCACAAATTTAGACGCTATTGATATTTGCAAAATTTATTCTTCATCCATCCTTCCCTTGAAGTCTTTGAAGGTCCACTTCAGGACATAGCCTCCCCTAATTTGCGCCACTCAAACCGGTCTGGAGCGTTCTGAATCTAGCGGGAGCCCACTGTTTTCCTCAGTTCACGTAGTAAAGTTGATTGATTCTGAGGACCTAATATTTTAACGAGATTAACAAATTTGGCTCACCGCAACAGTATAAATTGTTGCATCACAGATGGCGTTAGGATCTTCATCATCACTATTCATACGTGTCAATACTGGGTTTTCTATCAAAATTGGAGGTTTAGACAATAGTTTAATATTGTATACTGTTACAAAAGCTTTATTTTTAAACTACTTATTTAAAGTGCTAAGTTATTGTTGACTGAGGAATATATAACGACATAATCTAATTCTATATCTAATATTCCTGGCTAAGTAAATACTTGTTTAAGATTTTTCGGTTTCAATTCACGATCTAAACGGATATAAGTGATACATAAAAAATCATCGCTCTCAGTTGAGACTAGTGATGTAGTCGTATCAAAAGGAAACGTTATGTATGGCGCTACAAGCTGATAACCTATCCAAAGCATTTGATTGTGTTGACTATTAATCACTTTATAAATTTAATGGCTGCGAAAAAACGTGGCACTTACCCCATTGACTACCAATTTATGTAGTTGAATACAAAGAATCAGCAATGATGACGTTAATAATGGATAAAATCAATAAATATGATAGGAATACATCAGGGCGACCCTATGCCCTTTTCTTTTTCTCGTGAATATTACAATCTGCCACATTACTTACAGATATTGCTTTGTTTGCATATCATTATTGATATTGTTAATAAAAGGTTAAAGAAATAAAAATTCACGAACGAAACATTCATACAATAAATTGTTTTTTAAAGTTTGTATCAAGAATTTACTTACAGATTTTAGTTTTCTCAATGAAAAGGCATATTTTTATAATGTTTTTGTAAAACAAATGATTCTGACTTAAACTACAAATTAAAATTAAATTTAATACTTCATGTTTCTTGCTTTGTGCTTTTCAGATTGACCTGAGTAAAACTAGTCGAATACTTTTAATTGTTATTACAAAAACTGACTGAAACTATATTTTCATTCTGATTACAGCACTGCACAGTTAGCCCGCGACCCTGCGCACGTACCTGCCGGAAACGGGGTGAGTTACATAATTTTAACGACGTTTGTTTTTATACATAACTAGCTGAACCCTGCGCGCGTTGCTACGCCAACACGAGTTGCCACGGAAATTGGTCGTAAATTGGTCGTACCAACTTAGAAACCTTCTTCGTTTATCACTCTACAAAGGACATAAAGATAAACATTCATCATATTGTTAGGAGCTCTATCCACCCTCGCGTCTATCCAATCTTAATAGTACTCATTCATGGTGGTAATTTATGTGTAGCAGCAATGAAATGTTTTTTACCGTGTTAGATTACATAGGAGAGTGATATCTTCATATCTTGTTGATTTCTTACAGTATCATATAGTTTTAATTATTGTTATTTTTACAGTCTCGTCCTGACCTTAGCCGGATTAGATCATGCTGCAAAGGATACATCAGAAACATCTACAACTTCAGGATTTGCGACCCAGTCTGCACTCAGGAGTGTGTAAACGCGCTTTGCACTGCACCAGAGACATGTTCTTGTTTCCCTGACCACGTGAAGAATTTAGCGGGTGTCTGCGTTCCAACCTGTCCTATCGGGTGTCAAAATGGGAAATGTTCTGGTGGAGAATGTATCTGTGAACAGGGATACACCTTAAACTCTGAGAGTCAGTATTGTATTCCATCTTGCAAAGAGAACTGTGGAGGATTAGGTAAGTTTAAGTAAAATTCAAAAATCAAGTCTGCTGAAATTGATCTTCCTTTAAAAATTAACGAAATTCTGTTCATATATTGAATGTTTTGATTCTGGGAGGAGAATCAGAACTTAGTTTACAGAAACTAGTAATAATTAATTTCTGTTACGAATACATCTTTGAAATTGTTATAAGTGCGTCTGAACGTTGGAAACGCTGTTCGGTTCCTAAAAGAGATTAGGGCAAAATTTACAGCTTTGATGATCACACTACCGCAAACACAATTTGTTTCAGCCCGAACTATTACTGAAATATTTTTAAATTTCTTTAGGAAACTGTACGGCACCAAACAAATGCGATTGTAAAACCGGTTACCAGTCAACTGAGCAAGGTTCATGCAAGCCTGTTTGTGACCAATGTGTCAATGGAGAGTGCGTAGCCCCCAACGACTGCCGCTGTCTTCCTGGTTTCGTTAGAGGCCTTGATGGGTCCTGCAAACCGAAATGTGACCAATGCAGAAATGGCGATTGCGTCGGCCCTAATACCTGTCGTTGTCATCAAGGCTACATCAATGAGCAACCCGGGACATGTGTACCTCTATGTAATCCGTAAGTTTCACGGACTTCTATACCCGATTCATTAAGATAGGTCTCTATTCATTGTCTGTACATTAGAGGTTTAAAAAAATATAGTTAAAGTATTTAATAATGCAATAGATCTCATATGTTGAATGATCTCAATAATTTTTACATTATTTGTCTGTTGGTTTTTCAATTAGTTCTGTTAAACTCAGGCTTAACTGATTTATATTGTATTTTTGCTTATGTATTATAGTAAACTAGTATATAAGTTTAATGCTTATTGTATTTAAATTAATCCAGAAATAGGTAAAAATAATTTGTCAATTACATGAATCCCGTCTAACCAATTTCACATAAGATAAGGCTACACTTGGTTTTAAACTTTCTCAAGTCAGTTGAAGAAACAATTAACTTTGCACATAACAATGACGAAATTTACAGAACTACCAAACATAGCATAATGAAGTGTCAAAGTGGCTTTTAAATCTAATTTTCATTGCGCAATCATTGCCTAAATTTATATGTGCAACGTCAATAAATCAAAGGTTCTTTAGAGCTAATGACGTCATTATGTAATAGTGCAACTAATTCTATTAAATCCAATTAGAAATGTGATTGTGACATGAAAACCATTTTTTGTAGTTACGTAGTCTCTTCTGTTTTTCAGGGGATGTGGACCAACCAGCCGATGTGTAGCACCAAATGTTTGTGACCCTCCAATAATACCAACTACTTCCACCACTCCTGCCACCCACACATCAGTTCTTCCTAATTATCCACTTTATCCCGGCAACCAAGTCCATAATCCATCTAATCCAGCATACCCTGGATACCCTGGAAACCAAGTGCAACCAAATCCAAACAACCCCGGATATCCTGGAAATCAGGTTCAACCAAATCCTACGAATCCTGGATACCCTGGAAATCAAGTTAAACCTAATTCAAACACCCGTGGAGACCAAGATCAACCAAGTCCTTCTTATCCTGGATATCCTGGAAACCAAGTTCAACCAAATCCATCGTATCCTGGAAACGAAGTTCAACCAAATCCATCGTATCCTGGATACCCTGGAAATCAACATCAACCAAATCCAAGTAGTCCTGGATATCCTGGGAATCAACCTCAACCAAATCCGAATGGAATGCATGTTCAACATAATCCTTCTTACCCTGTGTACCCAGGCGGCCCTATGCAACCAAATCCAAATAATCCTGGATATCCTGGAAATCAGGGTCACCCACACCCACCTTACTCTGGATACCCTGGAAACCAAGTTCAACCAAATCCGTCTTACCCTGGATATCCTGATAGTTCAAATCAACCAAATTCATCTCATCCTTTGTATCCTGGTGTCCAAGTCCAAGTAAATCCATCTTACGGTGAATCTGGTCTCACGGAAGAAATATGCTCCCAACCTTGCATCAATGGTATCTGTATAGGGGTAAACGTATGCCGTTGTAAGCCAGGATACTATATGGACAGCAATGACCCAACTGGGACCAGGTACGTTTCACTTTTATTAAAAATAAAATGTTTAAGGTTAACTCCTTTTAGGGCTATGTAGTTAACACAGAACCTTAGAGAAGGAAAACATGGAGATAGAAAAAAGATTGTACATCTAGGGGTTCTCTAAACTCATTAATCATTAAAGGAAATTTAATCCAATAATGCAGCAGTTAATAATAATGGCATTAATAGTTCAAATAATGATTTAATAGTATGCAAGAATACTTGAATAAAATATCATAGTATGCGAGAATACTTGGATACAGATAACATGATTAACTAAACATTTCAGATGCCTTCCGCATTGTGCTGGAGGGTGCATTAATGGCGTATGTTCAGCCCCTAACTTCTGCATTTGCAACATGGGGTACTATAAGGACACCAGCGTCAAGGGGAGGCCGTCTTGTGTGAAGCGTGTCAGGCGTTCAATTGAACAAATCATTGACGATAAAAAACCTATCAACGTCGCTGAACTCCTCGTCTTTGAAATACCTGACGAAGATATTGTTAATTAAAATTGTCTGTTCAAATTATAGTACGTTAAGGGTAGACTTCTTTCTTACAATAGGTACTCTTATGGAATAAATAAAAAAATATGCCACGCTCTTTTTTTATTTCTGTTCAGTGTAGTCATGCGCCTGGCAAGACTCGTGGACATGTAATCCAGGCTGAACGATGTCTAATTGTGGGTTTAAGGAACTTTCAAGATGATAGCAGCTCCGATGACTAGATTTGATAGCATCAGTAATTTTATCGCGATATTTTAGGGGACTTTTGGCTTTCCATGCATGGAGATCAAATTCACGCTGTGTGCTAGTTAAATTATGACTATTTCTTAGAATGAAAAATAAAATATTAAAGATAAGATAATAAATACTTATTATTAATTACGTTATAGATATTTTATGATATAACCACTCCAATAAATTTGAAATTCGTTTTTTTTAATATATACGTAGATTTTTGACAACACGGCTTGTAATATCAATCGTTGCTTACTCGACAAATATGTTTTCAATTGTATGTTTAAAACTTTCCCATGTTTTTTATTCCTAGCAAACGACAGTAATTTTCTTATTGGACTTTCTTATTGGACCTTCTACTTTTACAACTCCTACGGCTTGCCGCTACGGACCTAATTCTATGATACCTGCACAAAATTACCACGATTATTTCAATTTATGAATTTCGTTTATAAATTCTTAGAGAACTGTGTATATTAGGCAGATATATTATATTGGACGGACCTATAACTTTAATAAATATATGTTAAACGGTCCTTATCTTTTGTAAATATAACACAGTACATATATTTATATTATATGTTAGAAAATAGCACATTAGCACATTTCATTGCATTGTAGATAACATTTTTATCTCATGGCATTGAGGATGTATTTTCGCGATTTTGCAACTAACGCCATCTATGTAATTCTGAACACAGGTGGTGAAATGTAAAATGGAATCTACAATTGCGTAATGTCTCTAGTATTTAAACAATAATCTATTGCTTCTCCTCTTCATCTAATTTAAAATTAATGAAATATCCATTAAGAAAATAAATATTTAAAAAATCTGCTGCACTTATTTTACCATCTTCTTATTGATAAAAGTACTGGCGAAGCATATAAATTACTCTTATAAAGATATTGAAGTTATATCTCACGATGAAATAATTTTCAAACAGCTTTGCTTACTTCACTAGCTTTGCGTTAAAGCGTCATTGTAGAATGAAGGCATTACCGCTAAAGAATATTTAAGTTAATGATTTTGACAAAGACAAGATTGTTATGGAACCCAAAATTTAAAGCCCAGCTTGATACGGATATATCATATTTAATGTTTCGTTAAATATTATCGACATACTGGCAACGGTATAATAATGCATTAGGATTAAAAGTAGGGTTAAATATTTAAATTTCTCTTCTGCAACTGGCTATTCGAATCGCAATTTTAGTTACCGGGAACCTCATAAAACTATATGAGAAAATTTGATCGATACGCACACAAACACTTATTCCCCCACCCATATAATGTTTGATTATCTACCGACTTCCTGCATATTTCATTGTCTGTTGCTTACAAATAGCTGTCTTTAAATAAATGTAAAGCGTACCGAAAAGTTCTGTTCATATTTAGAATAAAACATTTTTTTTCACATTTTAAATAATATTTATTGAATAATGTAATTTCTAGTTTTAATTACAACATATCACAGGTACAATAAAGTAAGGAAAAAAACCAGTGTTATGCAAATGATTCAAAATCCAGGAACCACGCATGTAAATACGACAGAAATTCCGAACGCAGCTGTAGAGCGCAGAAACGCGTAGGAGTTTCTGGCGAGTTTCCTAAGCATAGCGATGTTCTTTCTTTTCAAAATCGCCGGCCTCTGTTTTAGGGTATTGATTTTAAATGTCCCAATTATTCTCAGTATCTCTATGAACGTAACCATTTGGTGTCTTTGAACAGCTCACCGTTAACCAAAAACTCAATATTCTTTAAGCTTAGTTTCAATTTAGAGATAAGGTTTTTCAGAGCTGATATTGATGTCATGAAATTTGCTTTAAAATCTCTTCCTAGTTTGAATTGATATTAAAAGATAGTGACGTAATCTTCGCCATTGAATCGAGCATCATAAAATAAACCAATAATTAGATGAGTATTCCAGTTATCAATAAGCCAGCATTTAGTAATAAGAATTTATTGCCAAATGTACGTCAAATTATTATTATTATACAAGTTCTTCCGTTTCTGGTCTTAGCCCTGTGTGTAAGGTATGTGATTGCTTAGCTTGATTCAGCTCACAGCCTTCCTTGTTGTTATGTTCTGGAATAAATATCAATGTTAGTTATATATCATACGCATTTCTACATACATAGCCGACACCTCGCCGGCTGAGCCATCTTTTGGCAAATAATGTTTAACTTCGCACACGGATATCCACGGAAAAAATGGACTGTCTCTCAAGCCCGCAGTCGGAAGATGATGAGTCGTTCGGTGGATGATACAAACAAGACCATTTAATTACTAATTGACCATTAAAATACCAGTAATAATACTGACAATATAATTTTAACGTGAAGCCTTACCACCAAGCAGGGAGGCCGGCTTCGATTTGTATGGAAGTACCTTCAATAGTATAAGACCATTGGTAGAATAACATCATTCCACTTGACGATGAGATACTTTTTCTTATACGGGTTGAACGGTCTTAATGTAGCTAGCAATTCAACGCAACCCATAACTGTCCCACAACTGGACTCAGGGCTCCTCTCACTATGTGAAGAGTACAAGCCATAATTCATTTTGCTAGACCAGTGTAAATTGGCAAACTTCATAGCTCCCAGAAAATTCTTAAGTTTAGTTTCCTCTGGATTATTCCTCCATCAAAGAAACAGATAATTCATTAATAACATGCACAAAAAACCGAATATTAGGAGCGTGTGTACAATGCGTATGTACAATACAGGCTAAACATCGTGAGGAAACCTACACACCTGAGAGTTTACCATAATGTTCTCGAAAGTATATGAAATTCACCAATCCGCACTTGGCCAGCGTGCGGCCTCTGGCCTGTACCCCTCACATTATGTGAAGAGACCCGACCCGAACAATGGGACAGTTATGGGTTGCGATTACGTTACTCAATAAATCCATCATTTTCATATTATTTTTCTCAATGTAGATCATAGATCTACATTTTACTCTTGATAGCAAGAGTCTGTTTTATTAATTCAGTACATTTCTAATATATTTTAAGCCTGCATTAAAAACTTTCAAATATAACATTATTTTCTAACTTTCTTGGCTGAATTTTATATTACAAATAAGAGTCCAGACGAAAAATATTTATAGATATAATAGAAAACAAGATATTATTGAAAGAAGCGTGTTATTTCGAAGCATGTTTTAGGGCGTTCTTAAAGCATATATGAGGTGTGTATATCGGGGATGGATCTGATTATAGACTACTGATAGAAGGGTTGCTGCGATGCGGAGTCACGGAGGAAACGTGACTGAAATATTTCACACCCTGACCGGTCACGGATGAGCTGTAATCAACTGTAACTTATTTCGTTATTATTCTTAGTGATGTGTTGTAATTATGGTGATAAGGATTCTTTGAGAACTGTTACATTATAGTTATAGGTTATATAATATTATAATTATCATGTACTTTTAAGCTAGTTGTAGTCTAGGAGTAGTTAAATAAACTATTTCGTAGTTTTACTCAAGTTACTGTTCTCTTAAATGTATCTTTTATTTTTATAAGAGAATGAGGGTTAGTTATCTTTTTATTTCTTCTCTTCTTGCTTGCTTATCAGAAACGTATCGGTGATACTTATCGCGTCCATATAAAGCTATTAACATAAAGTAAATCTCTTTTTTATTGAGTATTTATATAAAAAGAGCTTCATGGTTCGACTTGTTCATTGAAACTCGTAAATAATTAATTTCTTTAGAGTATTTATTAACAAAACCGTCGCGCAACGAACGCTCCGATTGTTTTGAATATTAAAAATTCATATTAAACACGGAAAGATAATGACGATAGGGAAAGAAGGGAAAAAGGGAAGGAAAGTAAAAGAATTGGGAAAAAATCTCAATATTTGTTATTATATCAAGATTAAGTTTTAATTTGATTCTATAAGTGAACACGAGGCTTCATTCAGTCATAATTTCTTCTGAATTGCTCTCAATTCCGATGAGCTGAACATTTTGTGTAATATACTTATAATACGATGGGTACCTACATTCCCAAAAATAAAAAAAATATTAGTCGATTTTCCAAATTGTATTATAATGTAATTGTATTATATGTTTAATAGCTTATATCATGAGGACAAGTAGCTTTAACTTTATAGACATCGGAGCAAATTTAAAATGCTCTTGCTGAAAATTTATGCATTTCTAAAGCCGGCTACGTGACGTGGAATTTCCATCAATGCACGTTGTAAGCATGAGCAGTTCATACGAGTACACGTTTAAGCTCTCCTTTCCGCCTCACATCGACTCGAAGCCTCGAACAATCGGTATTCATCTTTTGAAATTCCCCTTTAGTGCTTTCTCTCAGATATTCACCCTACAAAATGGATATTTTTTATCTTATGATCTGTAGCAATGATACCTTTCAGCCTTGGCCGAGAGTTAAGTGAAGGGTTTATTCGCTAGAATACGTTGTTGTTAAAAAGAATACACGATAGAAAATATTTGTCATTCTTTCTTTTTTCTATCTTTCTTCTCCCTCCTGTCAAGGCCAATGTTGTTGGTGTTCATGAGTAATGATGATGGTAATACTATTAACATCATCCAATAACATTTTTCTACACATTTTAAGAACTGATCACGTCCTTTAACTTCTAAAAGTGTAAAATGCAATGAATGTTCGTAATCTCTTCTTTTAGATATGACACAGGAATAGGAACATAGGAAGGATAATAGAAGAAGAATGCATAGTCGTTTCAGTCCATTGCATTTAGATCAAAATAGTAGTAACATGTAATAAGGATGAGAGTTTGGAGCTCATTATTATTCTAGAACATTTTAATTTAAATAATTCCTGCCGAGAAATTTACGTAGAGGTATGTGCTAAATGTTTTTATCCCTTTTATCAATAAATAAATATTAAAAATACTGCTTTATTGTTTACAAAAAAAATTGTAGCAATTATCACATCTCCAAGAGATGTGTAAACGTTATTTTAGTTCCCGAGTTATTTCCATGCAAGGTGAAGTTCATCGGCCTATTAAAATACACAGAGGCTTTGCACGTAGCCATGGGACCAGGCGCACCTCAAGACGCCTTCGAAGAGATTAATATTCTTGGCGAGTGGCGAGCTTCGATATAACAATAGCTATGTTCACGGCGCATGCATATTCGAATAATGGACATATAATGTTTCGATGAAATTGGCTCCAACATCGCGTGGACTATTGAGCTTAGTATCGCCCTTGGCTCGGTCGGGGTAACCGGACGATTTACGAATAGGGCGGATTTAGTCGCGTGTTTCGATCCCAACATTAGGGGAATGATCGTTTTAAGTAAAAGCTTCATTATAAGTCTTTTGGTTTAAGCATCGATGTGATATTCTTGAAGCTTCAATATTATTACTATCGAGTGCTAATACACTAGTACATACAACATTCAAATGTAGATATCCACTGTACGTTATTATTGTGTGACAACGTCCTTCGACTGTCATGCTTCGAGGCGAGAGTTGTGTAACTTTGTGTTGTGTGAATGTGTGAATGCGCTAGAGATTGGTGAGAGTATTTGAGTGACAAGAAACGGTTCCGCTTCCGGCAGGAACATGTTGAAGTTTTGTTCACCGGCGGCGAGACGGCGTGAACCGAATGCGGTATATGATTAAGTTTTACTCGTACCTAAATGAACAAGTAATTAGTACTACTCATACCTTAATGATGAAGTAATATTCATTCCCGCATCTTACTATTGAATGAGACAGCTATTGTTTTGTTGATACAGACTATTTGAAAGCAGACTATAATATTACCTAGGAAAAGTATAAAATATTGCTCTATTTTATACTTGAGTTTGGCTGTATTTCTTAAATAAACATAACTGACTATACACTATGCAAGTAACAGAACTTTAGAAAAATAAATTCAATCATAAGAGATTAATTTTGCAATTTTTGTTGGGTACATTTTATGTTGAACTAATCGTTTAGAACTATTATACAACTAATTCGGACGGCTGAGTTATTCATTTTTAAGTCAACGAAGAATGTTTGACCTTTTGAATAAATATCAGTTAGGCCTCAATTGGTTATAATTCTTGAGAAAATAAGAACTTGTTGTTTTAATATAATACCTTGCATTTGGATATGAATTTAATTGGAAGAGGATATTGTACTACGGAAAAAATATTATAGATATTAATGATAAATAGGTTACTTCAGTATACATAACCACGATTGGTCGCAAGAGTGTGGATTTTAAATAGATAAGAAAACCCTTTGTTACTTTAGTGCTACAATAAAAAATATCGTATTTACTCCTAACATATGTATAACGGCCGACTCCTATCCTTTTTATCCTATCTCTTACTGCTGATTACTAGACCATTTCCTTTTTCATCCAAATTATGTCTGTCTTTTTATTTATCTTTTTAGACGAAAAAAATATTTTACGAATAAAGATAAAAGTGTATATTCGCTTAAATACGAAATTTTTATTTGTTAATAAAACGGTTACTGCAACTGGTACTCAATATTTTTATATTTTATACAGTGAATTTTCTAGCGCCCGCAGCGGTGACAAAAATTTAATAAAATAATATTTTTAAAAACTTTGAACAAACTTTGATACTGCAAAAAATATAGTACCTAAATGTATTGTTGACCATTGAGTAGGTCTCCTTTCTGGAGTCAACCTTAAATCTAGTATCATGTGATATTGTCCTAAGATGCATTATTTTCAAAATCAAATCAATGTATCAGATTTCAAGTTTGTAGGTCGAGGAAGTAGTTTGGAAGATTAGCTACAAAAATATACTAACAAACATTGCAAATTAAATAAAAGCTTCAAAAATTTTTATTAAACTGTAGGATTATCAAAGTATAATCGTCTTGAATGCATTTATAATAATTAATACTACAATTTAAAAAAGCAGAAAATTTTGTGTCTTCTTTACAAGAAACCTTGTTAATCCAGTGAAAATATTACACGACGCTACCTACGCAAACCTCGGTAACAAATATTACATGCACTTGTGTAATTTATGTATATTAAATAAAGAATTAGAATACAATAACTACCGTGGTACATTGGCATATCGACTTCTAGCGTTTAACATGGATTGTAGTCCTTCATGTATTTTTATATGCCATGTTATTCCTACATACTTTAGAAACATATCCGTACTATTGTCCAACCGTGTCCTGTGCTGTCCGTGTTGTAATCCATGTCGATGCCCCGACGAAAAAAGCGGTAATGTGCTGTTACTGACTTTTCATGTTATGTATGTATGT
>DWPA01004614.1:0-12657 GCA_018251375.1 Calpodes ethlius | reverse complement strand
AGGTTAAGGAGAAGTTATTCTAATTCAGCTTGCAAGACTTGACACAAACAGACATATTAACAAACTAAAAAATGTTGAAAACTAAATAAACATACACCTTGTATACTCTACAATGTGCTTGTCATTGTTATGTACTAATAAGACATCACAAACACTTACAACCGGAGAATAAATGGTAATTTTATCTGTTACACGATGTCTGTAATGTTTGGGAATCAAAACAGAAACTAGTTATATGCATTAAAATTAGATATTAAGTAGGATATCTTCCAAAAATAAGTTTATATAGGTTTTGTGAGAATTTAACTTACAAAAGCTAGTAAGTCTATAAGAATATTGTAGATATTTTTGTTGTTATTTTCTTAGAATAATAACAATTAGAACCATTATAGTCGTACGTAATTTATAACTATTACAAATAAGGGTTTACTAGCACCTTGGCAAGTTGAAAATGTTGCCATACATGTCGAAAAAAAAATGCGCATTTTCTTTATCATTACCGGTTAGGTACCACTTATCATTGTTGAAGAAAAACGCACGAACCACACACAGATATATTTTTATGCTTTACTTTAAACCACATGGTATTCAGAAACTCACTGTCTAGCCGTTATAAGTTTACCTCTGTTACTCACAATAGTTACTTTTTTAATGAACTTTTAAAACCAACAGCCAGAAATATAAACCGCTGGATAAAAGATAGTATTAAATTGCTGCCACAGCGCTGATTTTATGAAATAAGTATCTAAAACATGTACGTATATTGAGAATTAGCTATGTAACGTTTTATTACTTTACTATTATTTCACCGAGTTCTTGTGCATGGTAAAATCTAAAATGACAAAATCGTGTACAAGATGCAAGACAAACAAGTCATAGTCCTTAATCCACAGACCACACCCGACCTGATAGAGCAACGATATAAAAAGAGAATGAGATAGTTTGAATAACCATGAAAAATTTGGTGAAATACAATTCATAAACATAGCCATTATAACATTCAAATCGAAGCGAATAGAATTGTATTTCTTCAGTAATCACAAAATGTGAAATACATAACTGAAAGTAATATAGCTCACGTATCACCACTAGTACTTATAAAGGTAATGTTTCGTACAAACTATGAGGAGATAAGAAATTAGGCTTCGTAGATCTCTATGATTTAGACGGGGCCGCTTGCGAGACTTGAATTCAAATTGACGCTGACTCAATACAAATATCCAGGGTGCGAAATTGAACAATATCCTCATAATTCAGCCCAATCCTACGGTTTGAATATTTCACTAGCGTGCTCCCATGTGCTTAAAATACATACGTGGGGCAGATCGTACATCTATTCATATATAGTTTGTATGTACTATGTGTTATGTAAATCTTTATGCCTTCTTATTTTCGTTTTTCAAAATGTAATGAGATTTTCTAATGTGCGATAATCGATTAGGTTTAATATTAAAAGAAAGTTACGCTTGTCTTGTATTTTCGATAGTTAGAATTGACTTCAGTTTCAAAATTGCAGTGTCGTACAAAAAAATTATTCAATCAATACTATAATATGTATAACTATATTATTAACGACATGTACATATATGATTGGATTATGAAATATGTGAAAATCTTGTACCTATATGAGTATTACACACGCACACATAAACACAAATATACAAATCGGGTTCATATCTCGGTCCGATTTTTTCTATGTTTTTGGTATTTTTTTTGTGAGGAGAAATTATATATTTTTTTTGTTTATTTGTTTTGAAAAAATGTTTTTTTATTAAATTTTATTTATGTCGGTAAGATCAAAATATATTATTCATATTTCAAAAAACTAAAAAAAAAAAAAACACCGAGCAAAGCTCGGTCATCCAGGGACTAATAATAAAAGTCCTATGACTTATTGACAGTTGGTAGGCAGCTAACTTAAGATAATATATAGAAAGAAAAATATTGAGAACGCATTTCAGTGAACCAAGTTTAAATCTATGAACGATGAAAAATTTACTCAAGCAGAGTTCGCTGTCTATATGTGTGCCTACAGAACACTATCATAAAAAAAAATAATAAGATAAGGGGTAAAATGAGATATTGAGATCATTGAACCAGTGTCGCACCTACTCAGATATTTACAAGGCCTACGTAATCTCTTTACGTTTAAAGTACGAAACTGTGATGAATTAACATGCAAATATATTCTCTGTCAGTAACTCTCACACGGGTATTATCCTAATACACAAATCCAAATTATAACAAGGACGTAATTTAACTGCCGCATGTCGGTCGCCCGTGACTTCGTTCCGGTGAAATATTTGAAACCCGTTTTGCATAACCATAAAACCGTTTTAAGTAATACCTACTATCGTTTTAAGTTTCCTCAACGTTTCTACCTATTTATATCTAGGTATCTTATGAAAATAGACTATAAATAGTCGCGCTACCTGATGGTAGGTGGTCATAGTAGCCCATGAAAATCAATATCTATTGTTTCAAAACAATATGAAATAAATAGATTCTTGAAAGTGATCCTTTTTCTTTCACGTCTTAAACATTCTGGATATTATCCTGCAAACAAAATATTTCAAACTTTTAATTATATATATCTTCTCCAAGCTTGTATTTCGTGAAAGCAATTTAAAGTTCAATATTGAAGGACGCGATTAGGGTAAGTTCAGATGAACGCCCGAAGACAAAATGGCTTTTCGTGCGATTTTCGCTATTATCAGAAATACTTTTTTAATTAGTTAGTTCAATATAGTTTCGATCCTTTATACGCGATTCTTGAATCTGCCGTCTTGAATGGCCCGTCTGCTCCATTGGTTGGCCACATGAAACCACTACATAGGTATATCTTTTTTTTTAATTCCCATGGAGAAATTTGACACTTTTTAAGTTTCTGACTTATTTTAAATAGTTATGTTGCGTAATCGATAACAGGTACAAAATATTTTCCGATTTGTACCATATGCAATTTATTTCATCGAATCGATGACAACTTTTATTATGTACTTATTGTTCGTTTAACATATTTGGAGAATATTTTTAATTTTAAACCTGATTATTATTTTAATGCAATATTAATCTTAAATAAAAAAACAATGTTGCACTAAAATTTAAGTTAATTTTCTTAAAGATATGTTTTTTTTATAAAATAGCAAAAAAATGCGGTTATTATTTTGAAAGAATGTGTGTTAAGTTGCTTACAGCAAATCAGAGACAAGTTTAGTGGTATTATCACACGCATTCGCGAACTTAACAAGATTGCATAAAAATTACACGTTCATCGGGATCTATCCTAAGCAACGCAGCGGAAGCTCACGGCTGAATCTGGAGCAGCCGATAACATCGCTCGACGTTTCGACTCGGTTCCTTTCGCATTCACTTTGATGTAAAACTCTACATTCTGTGCAAATGACACCCTCTGTAAGTATAGCACTCTATGCAACCTGAAAGGTAAAAAAAATGTTTAAAAATCGATATCCTTTGTTAGGATAATTACCCTTTTTGAGAATAATGCAGGTATGTGAAAATCTGAGATTCGATGTAGTTAAAGTTTATACTTAGGAGAAGTACAGGAAACTATATTTTATGTATAATGTGTTAAAAAAAATATTCTATTTATATAGTTTCATTTTTGGAAAACTTACAGCTAAATATAATTTCATAAACTAGATACAATATCGAGATATAACGAGTAATCACCAATTACAAATATTCGCTTACAGCATTATGAGGATAAATTCATAGACACACTTTTCAAAGTATTCACAAACAATACAATTAGGTCTCACAGTGCTCGCGAATGTATTAGGTCATTAAAATCATTAACAAATTTATTACAATGTAAAAATATATTTAATAAAGAAAATAGAACATTAAAACATGTCAATGTAAAGTTATCCTTTGACATTATGAATTATGGTTCAAATTAGAGTCTAATGTGTGTCTGCAGTTCACTTAAACACTTCAAATTGTATTTTTAAAATACTTTGTCTATAACAAATTTTTGTTAAAAGCTACTGTGTATCCTGCTTTGCACTCTTGACATTATGTATGCAAAATTTTATTACCATTAGGCTAATGTCGAAGGTGACATGATAAAGAAACTCACCTCTGCATTTAGTTATAGTTAATTATTTAGTTTAGTTTGCGTTGTGGCTGAAAAACAACGCTGGTTGGGATGGGGTCGCTGTCCTATGTCGGCACAAGCTAAGCCATATCCTATTGCCTTATTCATTTACTTTTGTTTTCTTTTTTATTTTATATTGTTAAATTGTTATTGAAATTTATGAGTGTGGCCATAAAGATTTATTATTATTATATTATTATTATTATATAAGTAAAGAATGACACTCATTAGGAGTCCAATCCCAAGACAACTGGCCACATTAGATGTCTAGGATGTTCTATGAAACTATTCTTATTATCGCGCACTTCGCCCCTAAGTAAAGTCTCAAGATTAGACACATAGACGTATAGACGTATATTCTTAGGGTGGCTACTTGAATTGGCTTCAAACACGCTACGTGTAGTTTGCCTTTGGTCTTGAACTAGAAATAATAGTGTGCGAGATTCCTTAGAAATCGTGTTACCAGTCAATGTATATAAAGGTTATTATAGTACAAAATAAAACCAATTTAAACCGTAGGCATGCTTTGTTGTCAACACTGTAATTGCATTTTCCTACCAAGTAAGGTTGACATAACCAATTCGGGTTACGTTGAAATGTCTCCAGATTAGGTAACTAGGGTAAATTGTTCTAAACCTCTTTAAGTATCTTTTATTGTATTAAATAATGCTTCTAATTTATTTAAACTTTAATAAAAATAACTTATATCTAATTCGGATTTGTTCATAGTTATTTTTGAAGTAATGTATGATAGTAATGATTTTACGAGAAAGCCAAATGTACACACTTGTACAAGCTTGTATATATAATTTTTTAATTAAATATTGTCTTTGTTATCGATGTAAAAGATGATTCATTGATACATGTTGCTTAAACCCGACCAAGTGGTATTGACCTTATACTCTTTAACTAATAAATTCTCTTAACCGTTTTAATTTTACTTTTAAATCCATTATAATTATACTACTGCCATGACATTTTTATAAGTGTTATCGAATAATATTCCACTTCATGGAGAAGACCAGAAAAAAAATCATGCCCTCTTTTGTGTACTCAGATTTTTTTATGATTTTGTTCTGTCACTTTATCGATACGATAAATTTGATGATCTATCTATATTTTTTTTGTAATTCATACAGGAGACATAAATAATAACTATTCTATTTCTTCAAACATCTGTTTTAGAGCATATTCTTCTCAAAATTTCTTCTTTTAATCATGAACAGAAAATCCATTGTTTTCTAATTTGAAAGTTCCATAGTGTTCAAATATTTACCAGAGTGGAATTTACTTTTCTTGTTATCCTTTAGAGCTGGAAAAATAGACAAACTCGATTAGCAGTTTGAACGTACTCGTAAACAGACATCAACTACGGAAATTAGGGCAACTATTTTAATTTTACATCTTTCATTATTCGCTTAGTTTGCAACTACGTTACTTAAATACGGTCTTTGAGTTATTTGGTACAGAATTATCTGTGTAAATTGAGTAACGGTTTTTTTTGTTTTGCGAAAACACAGGTGATTACTACTGGGATTTACATTTCGTTAATTTTAAAAGTGGGGTTGTAGAAATTTAGGTAAGAGCGGTTGGTTAAAAGCAAAAGTTTACTGCATCACTTCATATTAAAATTTCATCATCTAAGTGGGTGAAATAGTGTTTTAAAGTATACATATAAAAGCCCTTTACACTTGAAGTGACTAATGATAGCTTCCTCTTTCAACTTTTGTGAAAATTTATCCCTTAAAAGAATATGGGGGTTGAATAACAATAGAAAACTTTGTAATTTTGAAAGTTCGAAATTTAGAAATTGATCTACAACTAGCTGAACCCTGCGCGCGTTGCTACGCCAAAAACTAAAATAAGGTAATCACAGTGGGCATCTATCGAAAATTGGCCGGACCAACTCAGAAACCTCCGTAGGCTCATGCACAACAACTTTACTTAAGATCATCACATGATCAAATGCATGGTTTACGATTCTATAAAGGACATACAGACAAACATTCATGGTTAAAAATAAGTAATATACATTTTATTTCTATTAGACACTTAACTTAGATTGTGCAGGATTCGAAACCAAACATGTGTGAGTTACATATGCGAGTGACCAACGTTCAAACTAATATCACTGCTTACGGAAACGGTATCAGATGTCGGAATATCAGATATCATTATTAATTGGACTTTAAGAAAATATTGTGTCTTGCCAAGCTATGGTCTGCGATAACGATAAATAAATATTGTGAATAGCCATTAGCTACGGCTGGCATTGATTTCTCATAGGGCTGTTTCATAAAGAACAGTTTTATATGCTATATCTAATTGTATATACATACATCGGAAATCCTCATTCAATAGTTCTCTCTTATGACCTTCAAAGTTCTACTTAGACTTACTTTTCTAACACTCGCATTTATAATCATGTTTAAGTAATTTCTATAACTGCAGTTAAACTGTAGACTATCTTTACTTAAACTGGAATAATAAAAATAACTCGACTATACATACAAGTTTAAATAAATTACACTTGAATTAGTTCATCATTCTTTTATAATATAATTTAAGTATATAAAGTTGTAAGTAACAGCTAGTATGTCTTTAAAGCAAGGAAATAAATGTTTTTTTCTATAACAATTTTTCCATAGATATACGTCAAATACCTACTCGCTGACGGCGTTGAAGAGTAAGTCGCTCGATCCTTAAAATAAGCTGGGAATCTTTTAAGCACATATTTATTAAAGTCTTAAGCAAATCTGCAAATAAAATATTAATGTTGGAAACATTGGTAGAGAGATATGTAACATAATATCTTTCACCCGTAACAAACCTGTCTGATTTTGTTTGGAATGTTTTAAAAATGTATATTTGAAATTGGCTTCCCCGATCTTTACAAGGACGGTACTCTTAATTACAGGTTGATAACAGATACTTTGTTATATTATCTGAGTACTCAAAAAGGATCTATAGTAGGTAAATTTGCTGACGTTTCCGACCGACGAAACAATGAAAAGCTTTGAAGTTATAAATTGAAAGGTGTGGGTGTAAAGTACTTTAACTGGAGGCGTTCCAATTTAGTCCTCTACCTTATCAATGTGAAATGAATAAACAATAGAAAAACAAATGACAAAACATTTGTATACAGTGTTTTATTAAAACAAAATGGTTTTTGCCTTTTCTTTATTAAAATATTTTTGTGTGTCACATTTATTTTTTTCTACAAAAGCAAAGGAACAATTGTTTGTTTTTGAATTGTTGCTATTGTAAGTCGATAAACAAGCAGTGTAAATACACTATAACATTTTCGCGAATTTCAAACCTTTCACTTGGCAAGCAAGATGATATGAGACGTTTGGTTAATGTATAGCCAATATGATTCAAAATTATTAGCAACATTAAAAAAAAATAGTAATTCTAGACAGACGTTACAATTTTTTTTCTATGTTCGTAAATGTATAAGATGACTTATTTAACTGCGTGTTATAAGATTTAATTGATAAAACTGAACTAACTCTCAGGAGCCACAAAACCATTTTAGTTCGTTAACAATGTTATAGTGACTCCCGGCAATCGTTATACTTTATGGTTTTCTATGAGATTCGGCGGCTGACGCAATCTAGAACACAAAAAATGGGAAAAGACATTAAAAAATATAATATTCCCTATATAGTATAGCTACCATATTTCTATAGACCATATTACGTATCTCCCACCTTTACTTACCAGACTCAGGTGTCTCAAAACACTCTTGTGACGAAACTAGGACGTGAAAATTGCGAAACGAACTTCTCTAATACGAAACTACACCAACCCTGTAGGGGCTTGCTCCTGTCTACTAGCGGAACTACATAATTGAAGCCTTCCGGCAACGTCCCAGTTTTGGCGAAACTTTTAAAACATCTACAGGTTACAACACAACCAAAAAATAAAAGTTTAAGTAAGATATTTAATATTATTGTGGGATTTGGGTTTTGTTTTATGTGAATGCCACTTGATCTGATTATCTACTTGCTGTTCAGTAGCTACTAACCCTTATGTGCATCAGGAAACGTTTCCAGCAGGAGAGAAAAAAAAAGAAAGAAAGAAAGAACTGGCTTTCAAATCTCTCGCCGGAATACGAAGGGTCAAAAAACATAAAGTGGTAAACGCAATGCAATCCATCCTTGTCTTAGGTGGCCACTAAAAACTATGGACGTTTGAAACTAACTTCAACTTCTTCTAGTGTTCTAGGATTATTTTCCGAAGTAATACTACTCCAGAGAAACGAATCACGTTAATTATAAATAACATTTAATCAATCCCGCTTATGTAGTAGATCCAAATTAAAAATGTAATAACCTATGAAATATACGTCCGTAGGCAATATTTTAATCAAAACCTGTGAATATCTATATTGTTTTTGTTGAAAAATTATATAAAAATAAGTATCAGCTTGCAGCTCCAGCGTACTCTGGTATACTATTACACTTATTATAGTCTAAGTAATTAACCTCGCAATCACGTGAACTATCCAGTCACTGTAAATAATTATCTATCAAATTAGGGTAATGCATCGGTCGGGGCGCAATTAATCAGATTTGAGGTTATCCATCACCATAAACACCATAACATAACGTTATGCGGATAATGTTATATAACTTATAAATTATACACAAATGACTTCAACTTTTTTCTTATATTTTGTAGATTAATACTGGAACATGTAATTTCTGTCCCAAATCTGCGTCTTAACGCATTAATGAACGCGTTAAATGTCAGTGCATAGACTCCGCTCAGCTAAGCTGCGTTAATCACTACAAATGAACGGGAAGTAAATTTTGTATACATTCATGTAGCGAATCATTTAACACATTAAATTTATCGTGTTAATTGTAACGCATGCGGACATTGTAGTTGATATTAACGTTAATGAATGTATGGCAGGAGAATAATAGTACAAATCACATTTAAAAACCTATTACAAATAATAATTATGAATGTCTATAGTAATATATTTGTTGTTAATGAGATTATATAACTGCCTTTCGAAATTGAAGTTACGTCATCTTTTCAACAAATCTCTTCTACGAGTGATGACGTAAAAATGGCAAATAACTGCTTAGGATATTTTTTTTCCTCAATTATAGACAGTAATTAGTACTAATTATAGCTAAATAGTGTATAAAAGTGGTATTATCGCTTTTCTGTTAAATCAGCTGACCTTTGCTTGAATCAGCCCCCATAAGATTCATCGTATGCCGACCCGGGGCTTTCAGAAAGAAGAGAAAAGAACTAGTTTTTTCTTCTTCTCTCTTCTTTATTGACTTGGTGATGACTTTGGTTACGTTGATGCCTTCGGACAACGACGGTTACCGACCATTAGGTAGATCATGTGTCGGTTATTTAAAAAAAGAACAACCCGCTCGGCCTTCGACCGGGATACTGCTAGAAGGAAGCAACTGCTAAATTTAGTCCACCCGCTACTTCGAAAAACTAAAAGCATGCTCGTACAGTGCAAAAACTTCTATAACTATTCTGTTCATCATAGAAGGATTTCCTTATCTGGAATCTACCTTCAGTGAAGTTTCAGGTGAAGCTTATATAAAGATGTTTTATCATCGGAAATAAAGCAATGTGTAAAATTTAAAATTCTAGAGATAACAGGCAACAGTTTTGATGCATCTTTAACATTTGACAGTCAAACAAACTAACTAACAAACACTGAAACAAGTAACAATAATAAATATTTTGAAAAAAGATAACAATTATTATAATATAATTATAAAGCGTCGTAATTAAACCATGATTTTATATTTCCTGACCTAATAATATTCACGAGTCAGGCTTTTTTTTTACCTACATAAAAATTAAAATTACACCTGTTATGAATTTTAAAATTACAAGTTGATCTGATCAAGCATTCAATCCATCCACCCGAATACTGATTGTGATTGTCCTGCGAGTATTTCAATTGTCAGTGAAAATTTTAATGAGTTGAATCAATCCAGTGCTCCATATCTGTATAATAATACGCAGCGGATTTATGTTCGGTATGTAGACACAGTTCGTTATTACAAGTTTGTGTGAATATTCAAAATGAATATGAAAATATTCGAAATTCTGCTGTTCACGTCGTATTCACGCGATTTTAATACGACGCTACGTATAGCGCACATGATGATTGATGCATGATTCTGATGTTTTAATGTTATGTGGAATGTAAATTACGTTTATAATTATTCAAAATAATATTCTGTTTGTATTACAAAAATATTTTTATTTTATTATCAACATAGTAAATTCCATTTCATGGTAAGTAATAATAAAGTCGTAGATTTGTTAAACCTATGCATTTTAGATTTGAATTCACCTACAGTTTAATAAATATTTATAATTTGTGAACGCGCAAGTTAGAACTCTGCGTATGACGTAATATCTGATTCCATAACTAAATCAAAATCAACATAGGTGAGGGTTCAAGTCTAAAATATGATGCTTAGAAGTTGAACATACAAAAGCAAGGTTTCAGCTTGTTACTTATAGAACCAATACAGAATCGTGTTTCCTTTAGTCCTATTAGTATGATTAAACGTCATCAAAATGAATCAAATTAATAGTCATCAAAACAGCAAATGTCCAACAGTGGACCTTTAAAGCCTATTTTTATATTTTTTTCTTCATCTGAGTATTTCTTATGGGTAAAAACAAAATTAATAATGTGGCTATCACAGATTTCTAAATATATCAATAAGATTTATTTTTAAACTGTTTAACTAAAGATTCTTAACGATATTTGCAACGTACACTAATAACGCAATAAAGAAATGTTCTTTCTTTCGACTTTATTCATTGAATTTTAGAATGGAAAAGATATACATATAATATACTCTATTTTAAATAGAATTAATATACTTCTTGATTGGATAAATATTGATTCAATCTATACAGTACATCAATCCTATAACCAGACAAACGAACGTCTATATCATATCAATCAAAGGTGAAAAAAGGATGGATAAAGAAAATTTACACAACTTTTCAATGAAGTTAAATTATGAAATTTATAATTATTTTAATTATTCATTCCGTAAAAGTTGTTCAAACTAAGGGTCGCGGAAGCATCGCAATCAATTTGGGTCCGCTTTTGCCGGAACTTAAGACTTTTAAAACGTTACAGTTATCGACCAAAAACTTTTGTCGTTCATAAAACTGCGCTTTTTCGAGTGAAGGTATTTTATTTTTCTATCTGAGACACAAAAAATCCCAATATATAAAATATCGTTTTCATTTCATCTCGGAATTATTTCACCTGGATGTTGTCGTCTAAGATTAGTAGCTTCTAGAGTTATTTGTTCAACTTGGCATTAGATCACCGCCTTCAGTTTCCGCTAAGAAAAATACAGTGACCCTTTTTAGGGCACTGATCTCTTCTCATAATGGGGTATAATTAGTCCCTATAGTTGTTAGGAAACAATTTGAAATAGTTATAATATTATTTCGTACCTTTAACACATGTACGAGTATATAATTTTATAATTCAAACTTCGAAATATATAAAAAAGTAAAATAGATAAATATTTTATCCAGGAATAGTTCTTGACTTGAATTTTAGACGTATACTTTTTTCTCCTGACGTAGATATTAAATGAAAAGACTCCTTAAAAAATATAGTACTGTCCTTATCTATATATTACAAATTTTGATGGATGTACGTTACTAAAATCTATATTCCAGAAATCTATTCAAATCCTTAAATTGTATTCAAATTTTATTGATATACGGGTAAAACAGTCCAATATTTCTAAATACCGATGACTTGAAACTAAAACAAATATTTATTTATTCCTGGCTGAAACTCACACAAAACTACTAACAACTATATTGAGCACTAACTCGTAAGCAATATATGGAAATCTTCTTATGTGCTCACATTGCAATACAAACAGGATGGAAATCCAGCGGGAATCTGCTTTAAGCGCATTATTTGCTCAATTGTGAAACTTGGGACAATGTAATACAATGTACGTGTGGCCTTCACTACCTAATGACGTCATGAAACACTGAGGCCTATTATCTTTGTATTACTCAGTTGTATAAAATAATGTAGTTATATAAAATACTGGTTTGTCTGTGCGTTTGTTACCACTAATCTCACTAACGACATAATTAATTGTATTGCGTTTTAATTATGTATTTTAGTAGGCTCATAGTAACGTTAGCAGAGTAATAATTTAATGTTTTGTTTTGTTTCAATCAGTTCTAGTAATACCATATATATATTTATTTAATTTCAATATATGCTTTATACAAGGAAAGTTTCACAACATTCATGAGGTATATTTTATAGTAACCAGAAATAAGTATAAATATCTTGAAAAATAACATCAGTTTTTTAAACTAGGTAAAAACATGTTAAAAACAATTGACGAAGTGAATAATAGACGCAACAAATAAATATTAATAACTTTTTACAATATTCTTAAACCTAGAATAAAATGCAGATTATATTATACGTTGCGTCTATTATTCACTTCGTCAATTGTTTTTAACATGTTTTT
>DWPA01004613.1:0-12657 GCA_018251375.1 Calpodes ethlius | reverse complement strand
GGTGGGGGGAGAGTGCAACCTCGCCCCCCCCCCCCCCCCCCCGCCGTTCGGGAAACGAACGTTCAAACCGCTATCACTGCTATGCGTTGTATTAAATAAATCTACAGAAGTACTCGATCGTCTCTGATACATTTCTATTGATACAAACCTTACATGGACTTTGAACATAAAATAATCGAGTGGCTTACTGTTCTTAGTATATGTTATTTACATAAAATGTACTCCGTTCACGATTACGTTAGTTCACGATAATACTTCAGTTCGGCGAAATGTTGTTGTAGCTCTCAAAGTCTAATATTTGTTTTGTTTGTTACAGGTCAGTATACATGAGATCCTGAGGTATGGGCTGCATTGACCACGTTATGTTGGATAAACTATGGTCAAAACAGAAGGAGATAAAAATCAACTTAATAGAGTTATAAACTATCTATCAGCATTTGAAGGTCCATTGCTGGGCATTGGCCTCCCCTAATTTGCGTCACTCAGACCGCCTTGAGACTTCTGAATCCATCGATTACCCGCTATGTTTATAAGTATAGGTAGGTACCGCTAGGTACGTCTAGGTTACATAATATCAACGCATTATTTCTATTATTAAAAACATCTATTTCACCGTTGAAATCGCACGTTTTAAAAATAATGCTAAAATTGCAGGGTAATCACATTTATTACAAACATACATAGTTTTTATTGATGTGTCACGTACAGATATTGAGAAATTTAAAGATGTCAGTTGCAATATTTATCCAGAACTGTATAATATTTCTCTCACTAGTCGTAGTCGTAGTTATAATAAAGTGGATCTGATCCGTATAAAGAAGGAGGTCGGATTCCGAACGGTCGTCTTTCGAACTACCGTCGTAACCAAACTTTCAGCGCTGTTCGAGTCTTTTAGTTCGGTTTAAAATTTATGTCTTTTTCCTTTTAACTTGAAAACAAGTTAAGATTTTAACGCTGAATTTATTTATCATTTAATCTTTACTGCTTGACCTAAAAACTTTTGAAGGAAATAACTAGTTACTGAAGAGATTGGGTATGACAAGTTTAGCACAGAATTCGTTTATAAATAAGTACAGTAGGATTGATTGCCTGTTGTAATGATAGAGAATTGTACTTCACTGGCTGGCTATCAATTTCCTTATATAATCAGAGATAAAGATATTTTCAAGTATTTCGTCGAATGACGTCGCCTGTCAATATGAAGCACATTACAGGAATTATAAATTCACTGTACCTACATATACAATGGTAGATTATCAACCACTCTAGATGTTACGACGAAATAACAATAAAATATGTTATTTAGATCGTAACAATTAGTATTAGTGAACAATGCAAGGTCGATCTTGAGAGCTCTCGAATGTCGGACCGATACCGAGCGGAGGCCTCCAATGACGAACACATTCGCAAAATATTGCCATTATGTGGAACTAATTGCGGTTTTTGTGGCCGGTTTTAATGTGCATTGTTATTTTCGTGGTATTAGAATTATACAGCAATTTGCTTCTTTAAACCTGGAAGGCTGATTCAAGTGTATATTTAAGTATTATTTATACAAAATCATTCGAGATTGATCACTAGATATGTGTTTCTGATGTGTTTCGACGGTTATAAACGGGAATCGTATCTCAGTCACAGAACGAGTAAATGGTACGTATGGACAAACTATAGTTTGAAGTAGACGTCGTAATTGGAAGAATTTTAGGCTGTGTAGTTTTGAAATTACAAGAAGTTAATATTTAATGGTCTAACACTAATGCTTTAAGAATTTTATTTTTTTAACGTAATAAAATGACTCTTAAATTCAGAAGGTACCAACTTGTTTAAGTTTATCAAATCTTGGAAATAAAATAGATCGTAACAAACAAAAAGGTATTTGAGTCTTTAAAGATTCTGTTTTTCGTTAAAATTATTTCAAACTTTTATTAGTTTATAGCTAAGTTTACTTCAATTGTTGAATATCGTATATTTCAGTGCAGTAAATGGCACATTACCTAAAGTTAAATTTGACTTTCAAACCGCAAACAATACGTTTTCTAGCTAAAACACTGAATTCCTATCTCCAAATACCGTGACACGAATGTCACGTCACTGAGCCCCCTGAGATTGATGGTTTCTCTATGGTAATACTCCAAAGGAGATTTATCGCGCAGCTGCCGAATGAAATGAAGTATTTCACTTGCTTTTTTTTATAGAACAAGCTGTTCCATCGAATTAAAGCTTCAAAGTAGGAATCAGAAGCCCCGAATTTACAAAGTTTTCAAGGTTTTTTGGTATATTTTTTCAATACTTGTTGTGTCCTTGATTGACTCTATGGGATTATATATTGATTTATTTATTTAAGGTCAAACAATACAGGATACAGAGTAATTACATATATGTAACTTGCTTCTAAAATTAGTGCTCCTGCAATTATAGATTAACACAACATTCTCACCATTACGTCATTACTATTAATTAGTTTTTATGGTTACTTCATATCTATTACTCATAATTTATATTAATTATTTATTACGTTTCATACATATACTTTATTTTCCGTCAATTTCAAGTTAATAATGAAAATAACAATAATGGTATTTTATATTCAAAAATAATAAATTACAATTACAATATTATTACAGAATTACAATACATACACTAATTGCTGTCATTTAAAATTCCTTATATCCCTTGTTGAAGCGAATCTTTATAGGACCGCCTATCTGTCCATGAAATCCGATTTGCTCCGAATTCTGCCGCCGCAAAAAGTTTTGATTAGGTTGCCTTAATAGTTTCTTGAACAAACAGCTATATTGAGGAATACTGTACACAAATTTCAAGAAGATTTCCACGAAAATATGTTGGAGGTTAATTGGAAACATTAAATAGGAATCGATTCGATAGCCGTATCAAAGACCATTATGAAAATCTTAAAGTGTCAAATATATATAGCAAATCGATAATTTCCTTTGATACATTCACAGAACCTATAGAATCACGCATGTCCGATTCGGCTTGACCGGATTTCTACTGGAAGCCTATTAGCATTACTCAGGAGATATCTGTCAACTGAACCGTCTGGATTTATTACCATCCATCAGTATTTAGGAATCCACTAAGCTTCTCTTAATTTGCGCTACGTTCCGATCCTGATGCTTCATCGTGTATCCAGCGGGCATCTACTGATATTTTTAAGTCGTCCATATTTTTACTAGGACATGGTCTTCGTTCGAATATCTTTCTCCTTTGAAGGTAGGATTATCAGTCATTTGTTTTACCAATCGATTACCACTAAACCTGCTAATTCTCTGAACTGTATTGATCACAGACCCAAATAAACCCCAAAACTATATCACAATCGGCTGTAACATAAACGGAATGAAAAGACTGAAACACATTTTACCGAACCGTAGCTAACGTGAAACAGCGGTAAACGTCGGTTATAATATTTTTTTCTGTAAATATTCATTAACGGAGCGTTGGCTCACCGAAATTAATGGAGGGTCGCGTCACGCTCGCAACAATGTGGCAACCGTGATGGTCGCCATGGGCCTTGACCCGTTTTGGTTTTGCTCGTAAACTATTAAGACCTTCGTAGATCCGCGCGTAACTTATACCTGTATCGACGTGTAGACTGGCCAGTTACTTGGGACCAAATTTTTTTTTGTCATGGGATAAGAATAGCATACGAGCTTCCACTGCTACTCTGCAAGTCTTGCCGTCTATGGATACCTTTGAAATACTTTTAAAAGGACTGTAGGTAATAAGTCCTTTAGTATTAGGTTTTAATAATAAAATCAGTTTGTTACTATTCGTTAGTAAGATGACTGTGGATATTGGCCCTGTTAGTTTAGGTTTGTCTTATTAGTAAATATTTGTAAATGTCCAGTTAGTATTAATAAGTAATTAGTTCCACTCGAAGTTGGTTACAGCTGCATTACTTCCCCTAGACGATAGATGTTTGCCTCTTGTGTAAGCGTAATCAGCAACTTAAGAGTCTCTTTCAAGTCTGAAGATAATGGCTTGTAAGACAGCTGTCACAACCATATTTAGAGACCTACCTTTAAAAAAACTTTTACTGAAAGATGGCAAAGTCACAAAAACCGTTAGGAATAAAAAAGACAGGCGTCATGATTTCATTCAACAGCGATACAAGTGAATGAATTTATTAAACCCAAAAATAAATGTCTAGAATCATTAAATGAACATCGCATTTAAGCTTTTGGCTAATGATGTTATATATCAAATCTCTTGTTTGTACTTAGTGCTATTAAAGTTATAGGGCAATATCAAAAGGCTGACCTCACAGCTGTGAATGGTGTCTCTGATTACCCTTCGTGTCTTTTGGTGTTGCTTTGAAATATATAGTCACTGCCTTGATTGTGACAATTCTTCACACAAGTAACGTCCTTGCAACGGTTTTTATGAAGATCGACTTTAGCGTCATGTCTATAGATATTCATTAGTTATACTATAAGTTTTATTACATACTAGATATTACCTGCAGTTTTACCCACGTATTGGGTATTCGGGAGAAACGATTGGGAATAAGGAGGTTCAAGATTTCTTTCTATCACCGGTTGCTGGGCAACGCTGTGTTTTTAAACACTTTAATTTGGCTGAAATACATGTCGTAATGGATCTTTTCACAGAATTGTTTTGTTGTAGTAAAATGTAGCCTACGGTACTCTTCATCTTCCTTACTATTTCAACGCTAAAAAATATACCATAAATATACCCTTGCGCCGTGAAAGAGGGAAAACGAAATAATCACATTTTCGCATTTATAATATTAGTATAGATTGTAACAGTGTTTCGTGTCGATAAGAACTTCGCTTCTTCAATACATGTTTTTAGTCTTACGTAAATTATTTGCACTCTAAATAAGAACTGTCACTAGCTTTAAACTATAGTTTACATATTTCATGATTACCTATGACGTTTTATCATTCTGAACGGCGGATTTGGATGCAATTTGCATAGATGTACTATTGGCTTAGCGTGCGGCAAGATTTAATATTTGTTTTATTTCAAGCGGCTAACAATTCCGTGTAAAGTTTTGAAAGCTTTTTATTAAACACTAGCTGAACCCTGCGCGCTTTGCTACGCCAACATGAGCTGCCACCGAAATATATGAAATTAATGAGTTATTGACAGCACCACCTGTCGAAAATTGGTCGTACCAACTTAAAAACCTTCGTGGGCTCATACATAACAACTTTGCTAAAGATCATCACATGATTACATGTATCGTTTACGACTCTATAAAGGACATACAAACAAACATTCAGTTTTATATATGTATATAGATGCAATGTTTGTTTGGGTCAAATCTTGCAAGCTGAATTAGAACTACTTCCTCTTATATTCTTTGAAGTTGAATTTCAACACCCAGCTTTAGTTCTGATAACAATACATTTTTAAACCAAATATGATCTGATACTACAGTCAGGGTTAGCTCTACATCGATGAACACTTACTACACACACACACACACACACACACACACACACACACACACACACACACACACACGCACACTTACTAATTTATTTGCAATTTAAAACATGTTTTTATTTTTAAAACCATTGATTTATTTTGTTTTTTAATTCTAACACTTTGTTTTCTCCATGCCCCGGTAGTTACCGCTTATTTGCTGTTAGAGCCCTTTAATTATGCGGTTGCAGATTAAATCACTACTTTACTATAATAAACTATCAAAACAAAAAAAAATGTTTAAGTTTAACCTCTAACGAATAATAAAGCTTAGAACCGCAATTACGTAGTACGTAATTACGAATTTCATTTCAAGGACATCTTTAAAATGTTACCATTGATGGGAAAAATATTCTCCCAATTTCTTTGTAATTACAGATTAGGTACCATACTCCATTGTCAAAAAATGTAATTACACGAGATTATCATACACGTCCAATTTTTTATGCTTCACTTTAGACCAATATGAGTTTATTAAGAAACTAAGCGTTAGGTTATTATAAGTCTATGATTTTAATATTATTATTACATCCTTATGCAATCCTCACGATTTCAGCATTACTGGCAACATCTAATTAGTACCTTAGTGACGTGATCATTACTTTTAACCGCTATTAATATGATCGTACATGATTCAACGGCTGTTATTGACGATTTAGTATTATTAGCGTTTGGTAACTAGCTTAAGCATGACGTGATGGTCTTCGACTGCATAAAAATTTATGATAAAATATGCCTTACCTCATGCATTGCAGTAGTAGTTCAACATACCTACATTTTTACGCGGTTTGAATGACGTAAGTGTTCTTTGTAATTGCAACTGTTCTAATGCTGGGCTCAGGTCTCCTCTTATAATGTACGGAGTACTGACACATGCCATAGTCCACTATGCTGGCCAAGATATCTATTAGAACTTCGTAGAGAACTCTCAGTAGTGAAGCTTTGGTCAAGATATATTCGAAAATGATAATTTTATAAATAATGATGATTTCATTAAATACGGACGCTCTCATACTCATTCCTTGTTGAATGATTCTGCAGTACCAAACATAAAAGATATGCTTAATAAGTCTGTATCAGGAATTGAACCAGAACCCGCTCGCTCATTACTGAGCTGCGACTCGAGAAATATTTAATTAAAATAATAAATTATGCTCGTGTTTATTTCACACTGTACTAGGTTTTCATCCTTCGTCACGACCAGGAGTTAATTTACTTGAAACATGTTGGATGACATCAACAAATGATATAAGCGTTGATTGCATTTACTAGTAGAGAATCACGTTAACGACGTTTACTGGGAAATCCTCGTTTTTCAATATAATCTTTGTGGGTAAAGGATTATAGAAGAATCATTAAAATTTATTTATGTTGGAAGTTATGTCATCGATTGTACAATGTGATGGTTTTGGTTTTAAACTTATGTCCTTGACTGTACTCTGTGTCCATCTTGGGTTCTGTCCACGTGTACCTATAAAGGCTAGGACCTGCAGCAACTGATTATTGGGAAAAAATGCCCTGCTCATGATGCACCTAACTGGATATCTGACGAAGCTAGTGCACTGAACTTCGTGTGGGAAAATACGGCACTCACAACCTTTATGTTTTAACTTGATGGTACACATGTGTCGTACTGGCGATCAGCCTTCACTGAAAAATTTACCCTTTAGTCTTTGAACCGCAGTTTCGGAGATTCTGAAATAATACCGGTAATTATATCGGTAATGCCACTGTGTCACTTATCTGTATCGTTGACGGCAACAACTTAACGTCAGTTGGTTCACCTGTATATCGTATGTGAAAGTGACAAAGGGCTCTCAAAATGACTATTTAATTGTATTGATTTTTTGTTCCGTGTGTTCAATCCTCTTGTATAAAGTATCCCTGCTTATTACTTGCCGCGTTACATAGATCAAACAAGTCTCATACTATAAAATTAAGATTAGCGCCATCTATAAACTGAGTATTAAACTATACGACGAAGTGACTACGAACCGAATTCGGTTATATCATACAAGTATATTTTAGTCAATCTATCTTTACCAACTGCATTGTCTGTCTCGCATTGTGCTATCAAATTTATTATAATAATATAAGACGTAAAAACGGTTATAATATTATCAAAAAATAATAAATGCAATAAAATCACAGAGAACATTCTATTATGAGAAACTGATTTATGATTTTCATTTAAAATATTCAAGCGCAGAAAAGTTTTTCGTGTTATTAATCTGTGCGTGGGTAGGTACGTAATTTCCTTTTGAACTGTGATAATGTTACAAATTAATTGGTAAAGATATTTTCTTTGGATTTCTTTTTTACTTTGTAATCGTGTAGTTTATTAAAAAATAAATTTTCCGTCTTGCTTAGCTTGAGATCGTTATTTTTAGTTTTTATTTTTTTTTCAAATATTAATTACTAAAAACTGTGACGCAATTTGATATATAGGCGTTTTCATTTCGCTCGTCATTGAGTCAGTGTTAACATATCTCGACATAAGGAGCATTAGGCCGAATGTTCAATACTGATTACCTACTTATTAAAGTTAGGTGTAAAAATATACATAAGTGTCAAAATAAAGTTTTTTTTTCTTTTTTATTATGTTTAAAAACGTACGATACTTACGATCAAACCGAATCTCAAATCATGACAAAGAAAGTATTTTTGTGTACAACGCTTTACCTATTATGAAGTCCGGGTGACAACCAAAGTAACTGTTAAAGAGTTAGTGTTTATTATTATTTTATCTACTAAATTATCAGAGATTATGGATAGATAGATTATTATATTATAAACGACCCTAAAATAATCTGATTATCTATCCGCTTCTATATGATGCAAAAATGAACTTATTCTTCCGATCTCCGATTCAGACTTGGCCGCTTTTATTATTGCTAGGAGTGTCACAGACGACACGACAAAAATCGTAATAAAATGATCACTCATAGTGACCTACTTTCTTGAGTCGATTGTTATTTAAAAGGCGTCTCCTTCACGCAGTCATTAAGTAAAGTATACCTACTCACATAAATTGCTTGGCGTCAGTCTCCGTATATAAACCGGGAGTTTGCTAATGAAGGAAAATAATGTGACAACAGACGAGACGAATTTCCATAACCAACGAAAGACACAAATCGAACCTATTGTCCGGTTCCATAATGGAAAATACATACCTTTCATTTCATTTCAGCTTTGTAATATCGCGCCCCTTTCTGTGCCGGCTTTGCCCTCAAGGGGGGTTCGAGCACGTGTGCCTATCCATCTCTTTCGCGCGACACAACTGTCTGTCCTCCGTCCCTCTCTCACACCCGACCGATCAGCGCACGGATTGCAGGTGAATCCGTTTAGTTCTTCACAAGCGTTGTCGTGGGTGGGTCGTGTAACGTCTTGCCGTATTTCCCGCGAAAATTTACGTATCATTTCGAACGTTCGAATTTTAAAAAATTGTTCCATTATTCCGCCGTGGACAAAACTTTTCCTTGTCATCGTATATTATGTTATTGTGTGACTGAATTACCGTGTTCCTTTAACCGTGTTTACTTGGTGTGTATAATATTTTGTACGGTCTGAAAAGATAAGGGTTGATTTGGAGTGAGGATTACCTTCAGCCCGTTTCAAAACGTAAGTACTTGTTAATTACTTACTTTTCTTTAAGCATTCAGTTTTCATTTTCTGTTTTAGTTCATCGAATCTGTGATATAATAGTTCCATGTTATTTTGAGTTTTTTCACGGTCTGATTCGATGAATAAATTACTAACCTAGTTTTAATCCTGAAATATTTCTTCGTAAAATATAAATGTTTAAATTTCGACGTTTTGTAAGCAGTTATCTGAAGCCGCGGAAAAAAATAAGTTTGTTTTGATTTTCCCACTGGTTCCCAACGCTGATAACAATTTAAAAATAATTCTATTTAAATCCCAAAATGCAGTATATAATACTATTCGTTTGTACTAGACTTATAACTTATTGTTAATAACTCACTAAAAGAGTATCTATTGATTCTATTTTATCTACGAATCATGTCATAAATCAATAAGAGTTTTCACTTTTTTTCGTACCTATTGTGAAATAACAATAATTAAACTCACTTACCATCAGATGAGAATGTGGTGAAGAATTAACTTACAATAGGTAAAACAATCCATTAATAATTTAGTGCCATATATCAAACAGTTCTTACGGTAAATGGTAAATTTCTTCAATAATGATGAACTGTTAAATTATCAGGGTTTTATTAATAAAGATTAAAAATCGATTTGTAAACGAACGACTAGTTTTTTAAATAACCAAAATGTGAAATCTGAATACTTATACTTTCGGTTTTTAATATTATTTTGTATTTTTTTTAAGCAATGAAAAATATTTTTGTACTAATGCAATAATACGTTCTACAATAAGCATTGACACCTGAACTTCTTATGCGAATAATCCCGAAGATGCTTCGATTGTGCCATATTATTTCCAAAACGAGTTTCGTGGATTAAATTTCCAATTACATTATCGCAATACGCTAGGTTCGTTTAGAAGTTTTCCCTCAATGAAAGTCCCCCAATGAAAAACCTCGAGGAATCCTCCAATGATCCTTATTAATGCTACTATTAAAACGTGTAATTATTTTACTTTCTTACGTCAGATAATAAGGCTGCTTTTCCACTATAGATGTGTGAATCCGACAAAAGATTGGCTAGATTTTCAATTGTCTTTCTTTTTTCCTTTTTTTATACATACATAGTTCTTAGTATTATTAACGCATTCTCTTAATATATATGTTGTTATAGTTGAAGTGGGCCTATTCTTCCTGTAACATAGATTTTTAACCTAATAAAGGAATGAGCTTCAGCAAATCCTATAATTTCCCTAGCCTTAAAATGAAGATAACAATGTTTTGTAGCACTTACTGTAGCTATGGAAAAAATAAACGAATTATTATTATTATCGCCATTCAATCCTATTGATGGATTTGACACACGTCCGTAGCTTAGTTTCCTCTCATATTTCTCGTGGAGCATCATAATCTTGTGTAATTGGTGTATTTCATAGGCTGCGAATGGTTGTGGTGAGGTTGTGAGTGAATGAAACGTATTGGTAGGCCGGGTATATATTTATATTTATTAAGAAATATCAATGTCCAACTAATTAATAATCTTTTTTTTAACGAAGATTATTAATAAATAAAAGTATACGGTCCCTTTTAAATATATTATGTATAGATGCAATAATTGCAATGTATTATTCTAAAGTCTACACACACATAACCCGAAAACAAATATTAATACTCATAAATGCGTAAACCGGTTGGAAATTGAAGTTTGAATTCTTCGCTTGCAATCCTTAACATACTTATGAATATTAAACTATTAAAACCTTATAATCATTTTACCAAATTTACTAGTTAGATAACCAGTAATATTATTCAGTTCGACTGAGTGCTTTTATGAAAAAAATAAAACCGAACATTTTTTTACATTTTTGCGTGGGTTTCTCAGAAACATTGAAAGCAATGAAATCACTTTTCTTTTTAATCCGCTCGTGTTCAATAATGGCAATATCAATAAAATAGCCACGGCCATTATAAAGGTACGCGTGTACGATTAAAGTCATTTTACATCGCTTCATCTAAGCTACGGAGCACTAGGGATGGTGCGGTGACACTAATAGAGCCATCGGATATTCAGTCTAGTGGATATCCGATACCGTAGGTAATATTGCGTTGCGTACAATCAAATCAAATTTGTGTTAACATAATATTGCTTTATATTTCAAACGTATCAAAATAGGTATATTAAAACAGGGGTAAAATTAACTTATCAAATTAATAATATTGACGGTATTTTATAATGCAATCTCTAAAAGAGTTCATTGCAACTATTTTTTAAGATTATTTTATTTTTTGGGTGTTTACTTTCGCGCAGAAATGGTATATGCAATTTGGATGCATTCGTCAGTGTTAAATTCTAGTGAGTTTGGAGTGTACAAATATATGTATGCGTATTTAAAATAATTCTTTAATAACATATTTCCAAGGCTCAGTAATACGAAGCGAAGGTAATTATTACTGTTATTAATTATTGATGTATTTATAGAACAAAAAAAATATTATATAAAAGTTAGCTACGAACGACATTTTTATGAATATCCCCTCGCAAAATACTGATTACTTTATCAGGTTTTACTTTACAATAAACAGACAACAGAATCTGACGATGTATTCTGTACATTTAAGTAAAATATTCACAATGTATTCTTATCTGTTTACAAATGAGAAGTGTCAACATCCCTGATCTAAGACCACCTTTTCTTTTGAAACTCGTTTGTGCCCATGGATTTTTATTTTTAAAGCCCGATATAAAATGTTAATACAGTAAAAAGTGGAGGCTATCGATTCGTTACGATACTGTGCAACTTTGTGCCTCTTTTAGGGCTTCAGTTGGGTCACCATTAAAGTTAAGGATTATTTGTTATTCAGAAACAATGGAGAACCTGTGTATTGAATTACAATAAACACACACACTAAATCTCCACGCGTGATTCCCTATTTACACTATTAAGCGTATGATGAAAGGAATAGGCTAACCCCCGTATTCACAAACAATACTATAACGTCTCACAGTGAAGTAGTAAGTATTTTTCTCTTTCTTTAATTGTTCAAGGAATTAGAACGAAGTAGATGAGAATACAAACAACTGATTTTTTTCTTTTATTTTACTGTGAGAGCTCATAGTATTAATTATTATCATTGCTGAGACCCATACAATGCAGCGCAGATCAGTACAGATGGTGCAGACATAGGTCATGAGTGACTGAGTGAGTTCTGCAATACCGAAAGGCAAAGCAGTTATTTAATGAAACAGTTAACAGTCCTTGAATTTTGATACCTACAAAATTTTCACCCATAGATCCTTTTTAATGTCATTTATCTGAGTGGTGGGAATTAGGGGAGACCTATGCCCAGGAGTGGACCTTTAAAGGCTGTTAGATAGATAGATATTATAAAAATAAAATGCTTTATGAACTAATTTAATTTAATTTTCTGTCATGTTTCCCGCCAAATATAAACAGGTTTTACTTCACTCGCATAACAATAAACCATAGAGCAAGACATGTCTGCGCTCTTAACAGCATTGATATTGCTCATAAATTACAAAATCTAACCTATGCTGCGCTGCGTGGAGCTCTTC
>DWPA01004612.1:0-12658 GCA_018251375.1 Calpodes ethlius | reverse complement strand
ACATGCAAAGTTGTTATTATCTAAATCATTTTATTTCTTGGTCTGATTCTAAAACAAGGGAATTACAAAATTCCCCTACCAAAAGACAGAGAACTCATTTTTAAATCCCATAGTTTACCTAGACTAATATCATAATAAAGGGTAAATATAACTTTTGATAATATTTGAATTTATATGTGGGAATTAATGTTCAAAACTACTCATTCTATTTAAAAAATATTTCGACAGTATTATCCAATATTATCACTCAGTAATATTGGAAATATTTTCAAGTTTTTTTTTATATAATCTGTACGAAGCAGAAGCAAGCCGCTGGTGTATCATATTTTTCTTTATTATTTATAATATTATTCTGATTTTAGACGCAAATAAACATAGAAAAAAATATGTTTATTACGTGGCAGCCCTAGCGTATTCAAGGTCCGAAGCTTCGGTCAGAACCTCGCGTGATTACAAGCTCCGTGTTTATTCCGTACGTGGAACACTTAAATAACTATATTTCTTTGAGTTTAATAATAAGTTCGTTACTAATACTTCATAGTTCTGGTATAAGCTTTGAGTATAACGAAGAATATATTACATCAACTGGCACATGTATTTTTCTTTCCAATTTAAAAAAAAACATGTGTTAGTGGGCCTTGGCTTGGTCCAGAATATCTTTCCAGTTCCCTCTAACCTTGGCATTTCCTTCCAATTCACCACGTCAATAGTTTTCAGGTCTTGTTCCACCCTATTTAGCCACCTAAGCTTTGGGCCTACCTCGGTTTCTTTGCCCATACTGTTTACCGTACAGTACAGTTTTGGGTCTTCCGGTTTCATTAATTCTTTCCAAGTGTCCTATCCATCGCAGCCTTCCAACTTTATGGTCTTTATGATGTCTGTTTCTTATGGACAAGAAGTAAAGCTAAATCAGAACAGATTTATCTAGATCCAACAATAAAACATAAATGTTCTGAAATTAGAGTTAAGTATAGCAACGTTGTAGTTAGATAAACCTCGGAATAATTAATGACACTAAACTAAGCTCACAACTTGTAAATTAAAGTTTTCCTAAATCTGAAGGCCACTTCAAACAACACAATTAGAGTAGAAACTTGACGCTTGTTTACACTTCACTTAAATGCAAATAGCGGATGTCGTTGTACATTTATCTAAGTGAGATTAAATTATAATTTATTCAAACAGCTATTTGCTGAAACTAACTTTAAATCGTAATACTTTTAATATATCGTACCTTCGGTGCAACAAAGTCACATCAGCATATTTTGTGATTTTAGAGGAAAGTACTTTTAAGTTTTTTTTCGGGTTTGTCATCTTATTACTGGATTACTATTTATAGTAGCTCTTAGATTTTATTGAGTAATAATTTATATTTTTCTTTTCTGTCCATGTTTTTCCAAACAAGGTGTTTTTAAACAACTTGGCGTAGTTAAGTCGATTTTGCTATTTGGGTATTTAAGACTTTGTTGCACCAAAGCTGCGATATGCTGTGTCGATTAATCTTAAGACAACACTGGTGAATTCAAATTCCCCAAAACATATTTTTGTATGGATACCTGCGTTTAAACTTGTACAACACAAAATATAAAGCTCATTACAGCACCTTTTGGATTTCCTTAAATGTGTGAAATTAGGTCCTAGTAGGGGTTTGTTCACAACATTTGCAGAGATATTTCCAGCTACAGTGAACTCACTTTGACCTATATCCAAATCTATTACTAGTACTGGTCCGTGTGCCAAGAGTCTATTGACATGGTAACGAAGACATGTGGACTTTCCAACACCTTTGCCTCCACAGAATATTCCTCTGCTTTGCTCATCTGCAAAATTAATATTTTATATACAACACCATAGCAATAAAATGTTACAAAAGACCAATAGGTTCAAGACTGGTTTGTACAATATTAATCATTCTCTTGACTTCTTTTATTATCTGAAATCATGTTGCTTTAAGCATGTTCCCTTTGATATGATCATATGCAACAATATTCAACAATGGTAATAGAAAATCTTGCCATATTGGGCAACCTAGAATATTGTCACTCTCTTACTTCTGTCAGCTGCCAAATCACTGATTATATGGCGGTTGGGAGTTGAAACTCCAAATAGAAAGTACTTTCTTTATTCTCTCTTCCTTTCAGTCAACAATGCATTTGTGATGATATTAAATTTGCTGGTGTGCAAAAGAAATGGTATTCTCTCTCCCTTTCGGTCAGCAATGCATTGATGATGAAATTTAAGGTGGTTGGTGTGCAAAAGGAATAGTGACCACATATGATCTGGTGGATTGGCAGCTTATATGTCAGTTATTTAAAGTAAACTGCTTAAAACTTAAAAATACTTACTAAAGCAGTATTTTTTTATTTCCTGCCAGATAATCGGCACTTCAAATACTTTGTGAGGTTGGCTTGTATATATGGAACATTCTAATTTTTCCAAGGCCTTAGCATGGGAAATACCTACATGCTTGCTAGAGTGTCTAAATAAATTGGAAACAGCGAAATTTTCTGCAACAAAATCCATTTTTACACTTTGTAATGATTCAATCACCAGAACTGCATCATAATCGCCTAATGTTGTTACGATATCTTCAGCATCTGCTACAGTGAGACCTGCTTTTGTTAATTTACTAAATAATCCATAAAAAGTAGTACTGTTCTCAATAGTTGATAAGCATTGAGCAAAATTTGTATATGGAGCATAGATTTCATAAGATCTATCTGCTAGTAATGTATGTCCAAATACTTCAGTTGTTCCAGCCAGACATTGGACTTTGAATTTTCCATTGACATACAATTTTGCTGGATGTTTCATTACACATATACATAAGTTCCCTTTAAAGATTAATTTAAATGAATCTTCTAGATCATTTTTAGTGAACTTTTCAGATTCTTCAGATTGTGTATCATTGATATTTTCAATACTTGCTTCCACTGTTATTTCTTTACTTGATTCCATATCATCATCATTTGTAGAATCCAATATATCAGTCACTTCTTCTTCCATATCCTTTTCATCTATTACCATTACTGCTGATGAATAAAAAAGAGAGTCATTCTCAGAGATTATTAGCTCATTTTTTTCGTAAGGAATGTTTTTGATTATAGGATGTTTGTATTTGCCTACTACGTCATCAAACATTTCTTGTTCTATTTCTGCAGCATTTATTGAAATATAAGGTGGTGATGTTTCAGGTATTTTAGCCAAACTACTGTCCGATGTAGATTGACTTACAGATACCAAGTTGTGCGTAATTAAACTTGGATGTAATACCCTGGGTTGACTAGAACCTAAGTCTATGACACTACTAGACTTAATTTTTTGGGGAACATCATCCTCACTATTAGATTCAATTGTATCTAACTTTCGTTTCTTCACTTTTTTTGTTTTTTTATTCTTAAGGTTCTCAAGAATTTTTGATGCTAGTAACCCATCAGGATCAAATTCTTGTGAGCTCTCTGCATCTATTGATGATCTTAAGGAAGAGCTTAAAACTGATACATCTCCATCTTCACTTTGCAAAGAACAGTTCTCATCACTATCAAGCTGTAATTTTTCTGATACAGATTCTTCATCATTTGCTGATTCCTCATTGTCACTGTTCAAAGTTAAATCAGTTATTTTAGGTGAAACATCAATGTTCAAGTCATCAAGTATACTCTCGACATCATCGGGCGACCCGATCGTGGCCCGTGTCGTGTCATCTGCTCCACTGGAATTGGAGGTGGTTAAATTTAAGTCAGAAAATCCACTTACTGATGAAGAGTCGTCGCTATCAATTTTTAAGTCTATAGAGCTCTTGATAAGCTCGTTATCACTTTTTTTATAACCATACAACATCTGTTTGAGCTGTTTCTTTACAGTTTCTTCTTTTTTGGTTGTATCCGCGGATTTCGCGACATGCGCTTGTTCAAAAAATTCCATGCTTCAAAACTTCTATTTGTAAAAGTTGTGTTAAAAATCGAATGGAACCTAACTCAGATTACTAAAACAAAAATCGTAAGTTAATATTGAAGAACAGTGTTATTTCTGCGTTTTATAAAATTTCGGCGTATGGAAATATTTATTGTTAAAACATTTCATGCCCTCCAACCACTTGTTTTATGTTTTGACATTTAGGCATTTGACAGTATTTTGAAGTGTCAATGTCAAGCACATGTAATGCAATGTAAAGCACATTTCCAAATGAAAATATGTACCATAGACATGAAATACCGAATCAAAGCCCTTCCTTTGATATTATCCTGAATGCTCTAATATTACATCAATTTCAGCCATTCAACATAAGTGTGTTGAATGTCATAGAATTTATCAAGATATGTATATCAGAAAATTACAGAAATTATTCTCCTCCCTACCAAGTGTTCAAAACTCGCGGGACTAAAATAAATAATAAAAAAAGGGTTTATAGGTTATTATTGCTCTTGGTTATATATGATAATCTGCATGTAGGTATTTATTTTTCGGACAGGAAACTTAATATTTTGTGACCCAAGTACTGCATCCTTTTAAATATGAACTTACCGAGGGGCCATCTCCGTTCCCCCATAATTCCAGTACGACCGTATTAATGTCCAGTTTTTATTTATCCTACGTTTGCCGCAAGCTCTAGAGAAAAAAATCTAATTTATATTTCCTAGAACAGAAACTTAGTATGCCCAAACAAAAAATAATAATTGATAGGCTCATGCTTCCAAGCGAATCGGTATTATTTTTTTAATATTATTAGGAATAAATTGCAGCACAGAAATTAGTAATTGCCCATTTCTTTAGGTGTTATCTAATTAATTTATAAAATTATCGTGTCACAATGTTAGTTACCATACTTCCCCCAAACGACTAGACCGGTTTTTATGAACCTTCTATTATCAACCCCTATTTTTAGTCATTTGATTAATTTCATCACTTTTCATCCCGTTCGATAACTGAATTATTATAGTCTTTTTTGTGAATGTTTTTCGCTCTATTTCGAGAAAAACCTCCTAGAGCTTATGGAAATTATTTTTATTAATAATTTCAATGGAAAAACGATGCTTGCCGGGCGAGTTAGTATTTATTATATAAAGGTTGAAGATTACCTACAACCTTGAGTTAGGTCACATGTACAGATTACGTGACAGCGTAGAAAAGGCATATTTAGGTCAAGATTTTTAGAGCTATCAGCTTATTTTACTTTGGTTGGTTCAATACTATCCTCATATAAATATATGTTATTGCTCTCGCCACAGGACAATGGGATTTCAAGCTTCAGAACTTAAAGTAGTGGGGGTATAAAAATAAAAAAACAAATAGTATTTTTTGTTTATATAACTCCTGACTTTTTAGAGATAAATACATTCCATGATTGTATTCACATTCAATACAGTCCATACGAATGAAAACTACGGGACCGTTAACGGAAGTATTAGCTACCTAAATATAGAATGCTTCCGTCGACGGCCACTTAAAGAATGGAATTTTTACGCAAGATTGTGGCGTGAGTTGCCGATTTATAACGCACGACACAATCTTGAATCAAATCCTGGCTTCGATTCTAAGCATTTACTGCGACGTGAAAGTGGAGAGGAAGTCGCTGACGATCTTCTTGAGAGCGGCGTCGGATTCGGGCGTGATTTGACCGTCCTTGGCGATGGTGCTCAGGAGACCTTGGTGGCTGGTCTTGATGTGCTGGGTGAATTCCTTCTCGAAAGCGGTGATCTTGGTTGGGTCCAGTTTGTCGAGGTGTCCGCGCACACCGCAGTAGATGATGGCGACTTGTTCTTCAATAGCCATGGGCACATACTGGCCCTGCTTCAGGAGCTCAGTGAGACGCATACCACGGTTCAGCAGTTGCTGAGTGGCAGCGTCCAAGTCGGAACCGAACTGCGCGAACGCAGCGACCTCACGGTACTGAGCCAACTCCAACTTCATGGAACCGGCCACCTGTCAAATAAGTAAATAGGTGCTGTTAGAGTATCATATGTTTTGCACAAAAATATATAACTAACTAGTCATTCCCAACGATTATTGGAAATATAGGTTAGATAGAATCCTTAATTATAACTCACTACAACCAACAAAGTTACGAATAGTTAATATATTAAAACAGCTTAAATAATGTGTAAGTACAATATCATTACTTCAATAGAGAAAAATCTTTGAGTGCTATCACCCATATAATCTAAATCTAAGTTTGTAGAGAGAAAAAATCGATGCCGCCGTCATTATACGTTGCCTCTTTAATACGCATAAAAAAGCAACCTTATGCAAATGTAACTATTAGAAGATAGAAAAATATAGATAGAATGAACCCACCTGCTTCATAGCCTTGGTCTGGGCAGCAGAACCGACACGGGACACAGACAGACCGACGTTAATGGCTGGGCGGATACCCTTGTAGAAGAGCTCAGTCTCCAAGAAGATCTGACCGTCAGTGATGGAGATCACGTTGGTAGGAATGTACGCAGATACGTCACCGGCCTGGGTCTCGATTACAGGCAGAGCGGTGAGGGAACCGCCACCCATCTTGTCGGACCTGGAGGGTTATAAAAAAAAACATTACAGACCTAGCTAATTTTATTATTCCTTAAAATAAAAGATAAACTCTGAGGAATTATGAGTTATATATAAAGATTTGTCTTAAAACACACACATAAGCCAACAAAAAGAGTTTGGACCCTTGCTATATTTTGTATATTGCTATATATTGTATAAGGACCCCACAAGGAGTTAGATATCTATATATAATATATTATATAAGGTAGATACCTATATCTACATTGATACCCAATCACTGTTTTTAAAAATGGATTTTTTTTTCAGTGAAATAATTACGTAATATCTTACTTGCTTATTTACGTAATACAGCCTTCATAATTAAGGCAAACAAAATCTTGTATAAACCAAGATGAACAATTTTAATTTAAGACTTACATCTTAGCAGCACGCTCGAGCAGACGAGAGTGGAGGTAGAATACGTCACCGGGGTAGGCCTCACGACCGGGGGGACGACGCAGCAGCAGAGACATCTGTAGAAAATAACATGTCATCAATATCACATATATGCGGTGTTGAATAAACGACAAGGAGAGAATATGCTTCAAGTAATATGAGATAAAATATAATCGTATTCGTATACTCGCGAATTCCACTTGATTAAAGTCCAAGGAGTGCATAATTTAGTTTTACGTTGATTTGTAACTAGAAAAGCCCTATATACCAACCTGACGGTAGGCAACAGCCTGCTTGGACAAATCGTCGTAGATGATGAGGGCGTGTTTGCCGTTGTCACGGAAGAACTCTCCCATGGCGCAACCGGAGTAGGGCGCCAGGTACTGCAGGGGAGCGGCGTCCGAGGCGGTGGCGGACACAATGATGGTGTAGTTGATGGCACCTGCAAGGAAACAAGTTGATTTGAATGATTGGCATCTCTTAAACTGGCATCAAACTTTATATTTTTTTTTATGATAGAGTTATAAAAAGATTCTTTCATAGATTATATAATCAAGCATACTGCATAATTTTCTTTACTAAGTAGTTTGATAAAGTAAAGTTTTAAATGTAACCCATAAAATATTATAAGTATATTTTTTTTACTGATACTACCATTTTATTAGAATAAACGTAATTTTGTACTAAATGGTTATTAAAAATACAGTCTTACTGTGTTTAAATACATATAATATCAGAATTACCCACCAGCATCAGTCAGCCTCTTTACAATCTGGGCGACGGTGGACCTCTTCTGTCCGATGGCAACGTAGATGCAGTACAGCTTCTTCTTCTCATCCTCGCCCTTGTTGAAACGCTGCTGGTTGATGATGGTGTCAATGGCCAGAGCAGTCTTGCCGGTTTGACGGTCGCCAATGATCAACTCACGCTGACCACGACCGATTGGCACAAGGGAGTCCACGGCCTTGATACCTATTTAGGACAAATTGTGAGATTGTAATCAAACTGCCATCAAGATTCTTAAAATAAATTCCACTAAAAAATAAAATTTACATGGCATAGAGGTTCAAGAATGAATTACGTAAAGAATAAAATTAAAGTTACAAGTATATACTATTTCTATATTTTAATCATCTCATCTCTATCTACAGAATGACTGTAGGAGTTTGAAATTTGGCACTACTATTCTTTACAATGAAAACACTTATTCAAAGCACAGCTAAAACTTTTCTTATGTGAATTATATTACAGACATATTTATTACTTGACAATATGTATTACAGGCCAATTTCCAGAAAAAAGAGCTACTCAATAGTAATTATAATTGTAATAACTATTTTGATTTAAGTTAAGAGTTCGTAGACAAAAAAGGCCCCCTATACATAGCTTTGTCATGTCTTTCCACCTGTTTGTCTGTTCACAGCATAACAGAGACCCTTACTGCCAAAAACCTCAAATTTTGCAAATATTTATTACAACATGGTGGATTTGTTTTTTCAGGAGACTTCCCCTAAGTTTAAAGTGGGGATGATTTTTTTCTCCAGCACCTCGAGCAATGCTAATTCGGATTCGGATTCGAATTAATGACTGGATTTTATAATAACAATATTGGTTTTCTGAATGAAAGAAAAATGTAAAGTTCCTTAATTTCATGACTACATTACATTTTATAACTATAAATAAGAAATTACGTAGGTTTTAGATTTACCAGTCTGCATAGGCTCGCGCACGGAGACACGGGGGATGATACCAGGGGCCTTGATACCGACTCGCATGCGGCTCTTGGTGTCGATGGGGCCCTTGCCGTCAATGGGGTTACCCAGAGCGTCTACGACACGCCCGAGCAGCTGCTCGCCCACAGGCACGTCTACGATGGCACCGGTACGCTTGACAATGTCGCCCTCCTTGATCAGCTTGTCGTTACCGAACACTACCACACCCACGTTGTCGGGCTCCAAGTTGAGGGCCATACCCTATTAAATTATTTAATAATGTACATGACATGCTCTGTGCAATTATATAATTGCTGGTACATTTATATTACTTCCGCATTTTCAATCATTGACGTTTTTTTAGTAGGAAAGATGTAAATTGACTGTACTTAAGTACTATTATCTATGCATTTTTTTTCTAATTAAATTAAGATGAAAGTAGTTGTCCCAGTAACTTGAGGCATTTATCAAATTACAGCTAGCTGCTTCTATCCCTAATAATATTGTAATATATTTTATAAGAAAACTGTTCATGGAATTTAATTAGAATATGATATATTAAAGCAGTATCAAAACCATAAGGCAACTAATGATAATTTAGTAAATAGGTAAATTTCTGTGATACCATGCTTGCGCATCAAAAACTAATTTACACAGTATTGTAAGTATTCAAAATCTCTATCAAATCAATACAAAACTTAGGTTTGAAAGAAGGACTGCACTATAATTAGATTTACGTAGGTAGTAGAAATATCTATAATGACTATTCCTTTTGATCTAAAAAAAATAAATATTGATTCTGTATGTTTCCCAAATAAAAATATATATAAAAAAACTTAGATAATATCTCAACCCTAATGTAATTTTTTTTTCCATTTAATTTTATAACTTCCAATAGGGTCGATTTAAAAAACTTAAAATCAGCTATTGAATATGAAGCTATATCTTATCTATTTATATTTTAATAGAAAAATACAAACCTTAAGACCAGAGGAAAATTCCACCATCTCCTCAGCCTGAATGTTTTTGAGGCCATAGACACGGGCAATACCGTCACCAATGCTCAACACACGGCCAGTTTCTTCCAAGTCCGCCTGGAAAATATTATCATACATAAAATAACTTTTATAGTAATATAGCATTTACCAATCTATTTTATTAAGAATAGTTTTAAATGTAGGGTATTTTCTACTATCCAATTATAACTGAAATGAAAAAAAAAACAATTTATGCTAATTTAGACTACCTATGCAAAATTTTGCTTCACCAAGATTCATATAAGATATTTGCTTAATTGCCATTTTCTAAAAAATAAATACATTATTTTTATTAAAATAAAATTACGAAATATAAATAGAATCAGGCTTTATATGGTTTTGCATATTAGAATTACATTTAAAACCTAACACTTCATATAACCATAGTCCATAACACTATCTGCAGTCTGTTGACACTTGTTTATGTAATAGTCTGCACTGACCTTAGGGGCGGCGCCGAGGATCCTCTCCTCGAGGATCGTGGAGATCTCGGCGGCGCGCTGCGTGCAGGATACATGGAGTTTGCGGGAGGCTACTGTCACTGCAGGCACTGCCACCTTCGATACCTATGAAACATTTCCAATATGATACATTCGGAACTTTTTATATCTGAAAATTGATAATGATATCCGACATATACTTTTATGGCAATAATATCCTCCCCACAGCCAAAAGTACACGGCGAAAATGCCCAACGTGACAGAAAAACCGTCGGGCTCTATTACATAACACGAATTTTCCGAACTGATAACTTAGTTACAGGTCTATTTTATAATATCTAAGATATCCTTAGTTAGACCCAATGGAATCGTCTAATTATTATTTTAGGACATATTCATGCAATAATTTAGTAATTTGTCATGTAAAATTGTAGACATTGTACTCGGACATGATCGCCGGATAAGGGAATAAATTGGAGTAAAGCAAGAAACCATTACTTAACACGGATAATTACCTGTGTAGCGGCATTAGGCAAGCGCCTGGCCACCGAGGAGGCCAAACGAGCGGAGATCAGCGACATTTTTCACAAATATTCTATTATATGGCAGACTGAAAGGTGGTGCTCTCCGCTCGCGACTCGTTGCGATATTACCGGAAATGACACAATCGATCCTAGTCTGTGGTCGTCTGCACCATAGTCATAGATTAATATTGCAATAGAGGTGCCAAAATGTAGACTTTCCAGCATCCAAATTCTACGACAGACTAAGCAGAGACACTTCTTATGATTAGATGCAAGGCGCTATTTGCTATATAGGCCTTTTTTCTCTAATATTGTTTATATAAATGTGCTCGTAGAGTCACGAACCGATCAAATAGAACCAATTATAACGTCTACAATGATGTACCTTTATAGGATAGTGGTACGATACGATACTGTAATTAAAAAATGACATTAATTTCTTCATACTATAGACCTGTATTTTGTTAATTTCCTCCTAATTGTCTGACTGATTTATTGACTCGCTGATATCATTTCAAAGACAAAGTATTTTAAATTCATTTTATACATTTGGTAGCATTGTTACTTATGTATCAATGTCAGCTGTCATAAGACATATGTGTCGTTGTCTATTGCAATCAGTGTTTTGTCAAATCAAATGGTTTTTGACTGAATGTTACTCAGTCAGTGGTTTTTCAATTGAGTAATATCAAAATGTTTAGTGTCTTTTCTGAAGCTATTAAAATTAAATACTGCCAAATATATTCGACGTAATGGCTATATTTGAAAAATCTTCGCAAACAAGTGTTCACGTGGACGATACGGAGACTCTATTGTGTACATTGGAAAATGCACATAATATCAACAAACATACCGTAAGTTTTCTTTTTTGTCACAATCACAATTTTGCAGGAAAATCTCCATGGTCACTTGTTGTTTTCACTGGATAGTGATTCATTATTATCGAATGTTCCAGGAGTATGTATTGCGAGTGCAAAGGGGTCCTAGTAAGGAAAACAAGTGGGCGGTATCACGTCGGTACCGGGATTTTGCGGCACTCCACGCTAGTCTTCATCAGGCCAATATCGAATTGCCGATTCCACCAAAGAAGCTTATTGGAAACATGCAACCATCCTTTATAGCAGAAAGACAGATAGCTTTACAGGTATAATGAAGTAGCATATTATTACCTATTTAACGAATGTGTCCACATTGTTTTTAATTATGCATTTATTACCATTTAATAGACAGTTTTTCTTTTTCTATCTATATGTTTTAACCCATCAAATTGCAATGTTATTGGTATATTAAATATTATCCAGTAAATGTAAATAAGTAGTCATTGTTATTGATATTGAGGTCAGAACAGTAAATTGTCTGCCAATCTGCAACATTATATTTTAACAAAGTAAATTTTAAATAAATTAGCATATAAATAGCATGTAAATCATTATTTTGTGAGGACATTTTTTTTATTTCCATAAATAGATAATGTTATTGTGAATTAGGTGTGTGAAGTATATGTAAGTAAGTGCAATTACCAGCCAGCTGTTCATTACTACTTACCATTGTAAAAAAAAGTTCATAATTATTGAGTTGTCTGCTGAGTAAATGAAAATTTGTGTAGTCTTGGTTGGTATAGTGATCAATTAACATATTTAATAGGATAATATTAAGTAAATGCATATTTTAATGAACATCCAATTTAATTTTATATTAGTGAGTAGCAAATACTTTGAGATGCTTTTTCTAATGAGATTTCTAATTCCATAATGATTTCCTAATCTCTTATTTTTAATTCCTAATGGTACTAGTTCATGTTGGGTCATTTTATTCCACAGGTATTATTTGTACAATAAACACATGTACCTTTTTCCAGACATACATAACTGAAGTCCTGAAACATCAGGTGCTAGCACTATCCTTTCCAGTCAGGAGTTTTCTGGATCCAGATAGTTACCCTTTAGATTTAGCAGGTAATTAAATCAGAATGTTTAAACAGTTGAATTTGGTCTATTCTTTCCATTTAGACTTAT
>DWPA01004611.1:0-12659 GCA_018251375.1 Calpodes ethlius | reverse complement strand
ATTCTAATAGAACCGAATAAATATTTAATTATCAGCCTTTATGGCGAATGGTAACGCAACGGATTGGATTGATTTGTTAATGACTCTAATTGTGGTTTCGACGGCGTTTTGATGCTATCGACACTTCGGTTTAGATTGCATTATAAAGGTTACCTTTAGGGTTGCCGCACTCAAGTTATTCTTACTTTTTTATATAAGATGATTTCTTATGGCCAGCTATAAGATAATAGATAATTCATACAGTAACACATGGTCTTTATTCAAATAATAATAATTCTATACGTGTAATTACGACTTGAGTTGGGTTTTGTTGTCGGATAGACAGTTGTAAGTTGTCACGTGTTTTGGTTTTCACGAAATTTTGGTTGGTGGATCAACGCCGATTTCCCTTTCTTATTAACTAGTTATTCATACACATTGGTGAATTTAAGAAACTAATGTAGTGTTTGAAATTCATTACCACATACCTCGTCGCCGGAATTCGTGAATAATATCCAAAAATTCTTAATAATAATGTTAAATTTGTGTAAGGACTGCATGTGTAAGTCAAAATGCTTTTCTAATCTGGATAGCTATTACATAAGTTCTTGTTATTTAATATCACGAGCAGCCGATGTATACTAATTTGCTACGAAAACATAATCTTTCACCCCTTTTTATTTATGCAAATAAATGCATGAACGATCAATATTTATAACGAAATACGATCAATAAAACTGAATGTTTCCATTGGGTACCGTTTAGACGAGTATTGTTTGGTTGTACAGTTATTGGGATTAGTTCTACACACCCGAACCATTTTGTGTATAAACTGTAAACGGATAAATGGTTGTATTAAAATCATGATTGGGAAAGTAATCTATGGTGTCGATTATGGCTTTCGATTAAAAAACGGTTCAGGTCGATAGTTGCGTGTGAATGCGTTCGACAACGGATTTGGGTATTTAATAAAGTAAAGATTGGTTTGAAACGTAGAACTTTTCAGTTGGGAAGCGATTTGAATAAAAACATTGTTATTTTATTATTTTATAGGGTTATAAAAAGCTGTGGCTTGTTTAAGTAGTAGTTATTAGTTGTTAAAAATTTCGGTGTTTGGAAAAATGTATGCAAAAATGACGATTCCTATATTTTTTTAACGTTAAGTTTGTCTCTATATATAATCATTAATAACAATATCTAATCATTAATAACACGAATTATATCGTATTTATGTTTTAATATAGTATTTACGGTGTGGTCATTTTCTTGCAAGAAAAGTTAGAATTTTAAAGTTAAGTTTTACATAACAAAGTAACTTCAGATGAGAATGTTTTTGTGTTTTATTCTTTTAAAGTGTTATTTTCCAGTAACCGGGTTTTCATTTTTGACATACTCTTTTTGGTAGATATAGTTTTCTGTAGGTATAAAAAATTAAATCGAGGCAGCTCTTTCCGAAGTAGTTTAGTAAAGGCGAGCAAATATTATAGTTTATGTTACACAATTAATTAATGAACGAGAGATGTGCTCAGCGTGATTTTCGCAAAGTTTAATTCTGAAACACAGCTATCAATATGGAGGCTTGTCTCGATTTTGAGGGATTGGACGTAAGCATCTTTAGAGGAACTGAGGGGTTAAATGGATTTTCACAAGTGGTGCAATTTCATGACCACTATTGTGCTTTATGGGATGCTTCATGTTACCATACTGGTTGTTATCGTTAAGTCTCAGTTATTAAGAACTTTGGATGGCATAAACAAATACTTACACACTCATAACCTTGCACCAGGTTTCCTTTGTGATACAGATAACAAATTATCTGAGAACAGACATTTATTTGTATCATCTGCCTCGACCAATGATCGAACCTGCGACTCCTTATTTAACCTAATGTAACACCGAGTATACTAATACCGCACCGCATTCCGCTGCTAAATCGCTTTACTTTGAACGTGGTCCGAACCTGCGTACTACTACGTATCGTACACAAGCTAATGTGAATCTAATCTTGTTTAATCATAGACATTACGGGTTTAATGTAAGCGGTGTGTGAGTGATGCCGCGTGCATCGAGTTTTTATCGATGTTCCACATATCAAACGCCGTTTACACGCGAGATTCTTATTGGATAAGTAATGACTCTCATATAAGTGTTGACGCGGTAATAAGTTTTTATTTGAATGTAAATATCGAATCTCGATGTTTAATGTTTAGACCCTGGCTTATGAGTTGGTAATTAGATAGTACTGAATTTTGGCATTTAAATACACGTTAATTATTATTATCGATTTGTCATACTTAAGATAACATTTATTCAAGCAATAAGTTACGTATTATTTTATATATATAAAAAAATTCGTGTCATGATGTTGGTCCGCGATGAATTGAAAAATTACTCCGGAGGATTGCAAATGTGGTAATTAGAAATAAGTAATACTATACCTATATGTATTGTCGACCATTGCGATATACTTCTGCAAATTCTTCTTCAGTAAATCCTCTGGAGTTATGTATCTGTGACTCATTTAATAAGGCTGTAGTTTCCTTCTTGTTAATCAAGGTGTAACAGTGATCAAATGATGAATAAGTAAATACACAATCTATTCCACAAAAAAATTAAAAAAAATATATAGCATAAAAATAAATCATTAGTCTTCGTAAAAAATATTTTTTTTCGTTTTATTATAATACAAGTTTAAATCGTTTATTAAAAAGCTACTAAAATGTACAAATATTTTGCAATCTTTAAAATGTTTGACTTAACGTGAAAGCTGTAGGCAGTTAAACAGCGCAATTTCATCGACAAAGCATCGATAGTTATCGATAATAGCCATCAATCACGGGGCGAGATGGAGTCGTCTTGACTAGTGATGGACCGTTTATAACATGAACTTTAGTAGGTTCAATAAATCTCAGTGTCAATTACACTTGCATATGTAATTATACTATTTCGTCAGTTTTATCTTCCTACATACAATATTAGTATACTGTCAGTCTAATATTAGCAATTTTTTTCACGTATTTAACAATGTATAAATGAGTAAACACTAAAAGTTTTAACAAAGTTAGAGGATACGAGTATCTTTATGTTCATACAGCTTATTAAAACAGCCAACAGATAATTAATAATTAATATTGATATAACGAATAAATTAAGTTTGATGGTAAAAACGATTATGGACGATAAAAGTTATGAAATTTCTGTCGCAATTAAAGGTCGTCATGTGCTTGAATACAGTACAAAGTAGAACTTACTGTGGATGCAAGCGGTTTGGCAATAATGATTATTTACTTGCTGAAGATGTTCTGTAAAGAATACCTACATTAAAATCAGCATTTAGAAAAATGAGCTATGTCTTTATGAACGTTTAGTATTTGATATCTGTAAATTGGCCGTCGGCTCAAGTTGGTACATAAACCTTCAACATGTACTTGCACTACTTTACCTGATATTTTTCGTCCCTTAGAAATAAGGTCTGAAGCCACCTGGGGTCTTGGACTACAATAACAGGCAACTCAGCTAATGTAGATCGAGATACTTCACGGCTGAACCAACCAAAGAGTGGTACCAAGCGAAATCTCACTGACAGATAACGACAGTTATAATATTGCAACTATTATAGATTACTTAATCTTTATAATAATGTATTGATACTAATAATCTTAATCTGTAATCAAGCATGGCGGTTAGCATCTGTCGCCTCTTACGATGCTGCTAGGCATGGTATTATAGGTTGTCACAATAAAGCGGGATTCATATCTTTACAAACATCTGTCATCTCCTTAGTATCGATATGAGATTCTCAAAGGTTTCTTGAAGTATAACGTAGATAAGCCTTGTAGTCTTATTGTATTATGATGTTGATTAAAGTTCAAACAATTCTCGAAACCGATGTTCCAATAGATGTTAATAATAATAAATGTTTAACGGTTTATTTGGTTTATCTGGCGATCGCCCCGTAATGAGGTTTCGGTGCAGGTATTCGGTATTTAAAGTGGGTTTCGGAATAAATGAGATGTTTCTTTGAACTTATGTGGAGTCACTTGCTTGTTTATTGCTCGGCCGCCGCTGATATACTGGGTGATCCATTGTGATGGGCCAGCGTGGACACTTTAAATTATCGCTGGCAGATAAATAAATATATGTTTTAAGAAAATATTTGTTGTTTTAGAGTTTAAATTGTGTTTAATATTTTGTTATTTTTTTTTATCATTAAGGTATTATTGATACACTTATGCACGTATTTTTTAAATGTACCACCTTTCTGGAAAAGTGCTTTGTTATGGATGAGAAGAAGCAAAAGAAAGTTCGCAGCACATCTTTTAAAGATAATTCAAAGTATTACTATTTAGTTAAAATAGCAATTTCATCATTAAACCCTTTTCCGTACAATTAAATAACAAATAAAATAGTACGAAATAAATGTTGTGAACTTTTCACAAGGAATATTTATGTCACGGTTCATGTGGCATCTAAGACCTATTCAAGAATACTTATCGGCCACTTACATATCTTCATATGTTTTGATACTAAAGGTAACTCTTCACTGGATAGGTGTTATCGTCCACTAACGGTTGTCGTCGATAACTAGGGACGTTCCTTGTATATTTTATTATATTTTAAAGACTTTTTGTATTGACAATAGAGAACGAATTTATATTAAAAATATACCTATTACTTATAATAATAGTCCTATATCTACAACTCTCAGTAGGTATATCGCTATATTTCCGCTTCAAACGCGAAAAGGTTAATAAATAATTTATTGACCTTAATAAGGCACTTGTGTATTTGATTTATCCGATTGTACATCTCGATATTAATGTCTTGAAATATCGATGCTAGAGGACGATTTCATTAGTGGGTGTCTGTTAAGTGCTTCTAAAATGTTTTTGATATTTTTCTTTGCTCGATGTCATGTTTATGAACTTAGGCGTCCTACACGAGTACAATAGTTACAGCGACAGAACGTGATAGTAATGTTCCGGGAAAGTTACAAGCGTTGTAACTGTATTGATATGAAAGGAGAATAATTGATATAATAGAACAATATCTATTATCTTTCTATAAGCGTTTAAAGGTCCACTGCTAGACATAAGTCTCCTTTAATTTGCACCGCTCAGACAATTAATGAATTTGTTTATTTATTTTACTATTTCAAACAGGTTTATTTATGAGTCCGTTTATGTAAATAGCAAGCGGACAGTGAAGTCATGTTGTGGTCGAATGCCACCATCGCTCATGGATATGAGCAATACTGAAGGCATGAAGGCTGTCTTTCCCTCAAAAAAAAGAGCACAGTGGTCCCTCTACGTCTAGCTTTTTGACGTTGAGAATGAAACACGTAAAAAAAAGTGTCTCGTATATTTCTTAAAAGTCTTCTGAGGATAAAAGTGCCCACTACTCTGCATGAGTGTCGTCGGGATTCAACTTTAGCCTTTTACATCCCCTACAGCAATGCATGATCAATGCAGTCTTCGATGTCAATAAAATGAATCCAATTCTTGAAGAATTGAATTGCGAATAAAGAATTGGTTGGAAATTCATTTTGCAACTACAATGTCACCTGACAACTGACGCGTTCTGTTGCCGATGTCAGTTGCTCGTGTCTCGTGCGTACAACACCTTAGTGTATTACACCTGATTTCCTGTGTCAGATCTACGCTTTTATCGAGTCAATAGGGTTATTAGTATAGTATAGTTGAGGTCAAGTTATACTAGCTTTGTAGTATTAGAACGTGTATCATCATTTTATTTTAATTTTACAACATACGTAGACATGTGAATTATTTTATTGATTAGTGATATGTCCTTATTGTTGTTATTATAATTATGTGAATAATATATTTTATCGTAGTTCCGAGGAACGGTGTTATAAAATAAAAATTTTCGCATATGTACCGTTATACGTTGGCTAAACTAATAAAGTGTATATAATCATAACTGTCCCACTTGTGGGCTTGGGTCAACTCTCATAGTGTAAAGGGTAGAGGCTAAAGTCCACCACACTGGACAAGTGTGGTTAGGCAGACCTCACACACCTTTGAGATTACTATGGAGATCCCCGCAGTTGTGTCACCAATGTTCGTACTATTAAGCTATCTCCTTAGTACTTATATCAATAAAGTATAAATGGAATGAAATATATAATAATTTTCAACTATGTAGTATTTATATAAATATTTCGTGCAAAATATTGTAAACCAATCGTAGTTCTATTCTAAATGCAAATTACTTGGTAGTAAGCTTATAGATTTATTAATAGAAGTTGATGAGTACACGTTGACGTCACTCCCTGCTCGTGTAAAGCATGTTTCATGTCTATAAATAATGTTCTCTTAGCTGTATTATGTTTAGTTTACAATATTAAACTATTTGTTCGATATCCTATTGTTGTTATTGGACGCGTAGCACTGTCTACGCACTACGTCATACTTGTACTACGCATCGTAGTAATGTTTGTTGTAGATTGTAACACTTGTTTAAAGGTTGTACTTTGGTAGTTCATGGAAATTTGTACTGAAGGTCGATACAATAATGGCCACAACGATCATAGAGGTTGGTCAGTTTCGAAAAGTCAATGTGATTTAATTATATTATTTTCATAGCCATTTATATTTCTTATGTTAATTAAGGCATTTGAGGTGCCAAAAAATATTAATTGTGTGTATATTATAATCTTATGGATATAATTTACTATACGTCGATAATCCTTACGTGGCTTGCCTATCCACTGTCAAAAGGGCGTAGTGTTTGAATTGAAAAGAGCCATATTACGTGCAAACCTATTATGTATACTTATGAAAGTTCTCTTTGTTCTAAAATTATTGATCTGCGTAAAATAAAAACTGACGGGATTCAATTAATTAAATGACCTCTTGTTCTAAGTCAAGATAAAAATTCAGCAGTAATCAACGACATTATACGTAAAAAGTAATGGCTTATAATTAATATAAACAATTCTGTTCAACTTTATAATGGTACTGTAGCGAGAGTTTTACTATCTACGTTCGTAAAGATTAACGACACATGTAGAAAGAAACGGTGTAAATGTACCATTGTCGCTTCGACATCGTCCCACGCAAATATAAAATTGTTTTCCAATCGTGGGAATACCATAAACAGAAATATTCAATGAACAACCCAATAAATAGATCATAAGAATAGTTTTGACAACGCACATTATTACAATAATACATATAAAATTTCAATTTGAATATCTAACATGATAAGCGCGCGCGTCAAATTCCAAGCATTCAATATGGCGTCAGTTAAGTTTTTTTAGGCAAAAGATTCCTGTCATTATGCCTATATATTATCTTCGCGGGGTGCTCGATTTGAGATAACGTTATGTGTGTTGTATTAATCACAAATGGTTGGTCAATCTTTTTGACTTATTTTTTACGTTGAACTAAGTAACTATAAATTTCACAAAGCGGTTATTTTGTATTAAGTATTAAGTTACCGGATTGTTTATATGTGAATGTTATATCTTTGTGGTTTTAGTACTTACAACTTCTCGGAGCTGGAGGCTTACATGCTTAGTTTCGAAAAACCATTTATGTTTGAATCAGATGAAAAAAATGCATTTAATTTTATTCGTATTGTACGTATTATTTATAATCACATTACATTCAGTTGGATCTTAATTGAATATTGATAATACACATATATATATATATATGTATGTATAAACACTTGTGTCACCGACACGAACATTTGCTCCAAGCCCTGCTCGCTGCAACCTGCGTAAGTTACGGCGTATATCTGGTGATCTGTGAAACGCGAGGCGGCCGCGCGGCCCCGCGGGCGTCGGTCCCCGGCGGGCCCAAATTATTGTTATTGCCGCCAAACTAATGTAATTATTTTACCTTAAGAACAGCGGGATTATGGAGACAACGCGTACTGTTTTGGGTTTATTGAATATAAATGTGTAAACTAAAGCTGTATCCATATATTAACTAGTGTATCTGATTCTACCTTCTTGCCAATATACCACTTTCATAGAATTAATGAAAAGATTAAGATAAGTTATATGTACTTACACATTACCTATGTTTTGTATCTTAAGTGGTCCAGTTGGTTAGAGTTTTGATACAAGTACGTTTTAACTAAATAGATGCCATCCAGTGATATTAGTTTAGTTGAATTTACAGTAGGTACATACGGATTTCAGATAGATGGCGTTGTAATTAAATCATAGAAATTTTGTTTTAAAAATGGAAACGGTTTATTATATTTAGTCCAAAAAATAATTTATTTCTGTCAATAATCTTTTTAGCTTTTATTTTTAGCTTTTAATTAGAGAATTGGTTGACCTAATTCTAAAAAAAATGGAGTGACTGGATATGTATATAAACGACTTATGAGCCTAATCTGATTTCTATTTCTATAACTTCATATTGTGAAATGCTCCTAATGTAGAATCATACATTTTTCAAATACAATAGGTACATTTATTATTCTTAAATTTACCTACAAGTCTAAAATATCGATAATCACTTACCACATGTACAAAGTAGGTAAAGGATAAACACGGACGCCACTACTAAAAGCTTTTATGACGATTTAGCCAGTAGGTAATTTTACGCAATAATTTTGTGCAATCGCACGTTATTATGGTAATCTTTGGATCGCTAGTTTGTGGTAAAAACTGTGTCTCTTTAATGTGGACCTTGAGCTTAATGCTATTAATCTGGCTAGGATCACTTGACCTCTTGGGTGTTTGGGAGACAAGGACGGACAATCATGTCACTTACAATATACAGGTTGATGTATTATGAAACTGTCATTGTTTTCAAACGAACTGTGATACACTTTTTTATGACATTGATTATTTTTGTGCCTTTTTAATATAAATTGTCAAAAAACAAACAAAGAAACGGCCTTATGATATGATATCAATGATGCGTTGCGTGCTGAAAAAGAAGTGAAAGTCGGATCTCCAATATTGTTATGTGGATGTCAGTCAATACAATATAGTCAAGTAATCGTTACGACACAAGTGACTCGGGAGTCAGTTTAGTATTATGAGATTTTACGTTTATGTGATTTGTGCATTTTACAAAGTCACAGAAAACAATTGAGATCGAAATTTCTAAAGTATATTATATTACACGCTGTATTATCAAATATGGCGCCACCGTATTCTCGGCGTAAGATAAATTTATAAATAATTTTAATTCCAACACATGTGATACAACAAAATTTTAAATGTCACATTAACAATTTCTTTCATGAATAATGGCGCCGAAGCTTATTCGATGTTCGAACGAAACTAAAAATGAAATACGAAATTATTAATAAATATTATAGTCTGTGTAACGGCGACGTAATCTGGCATAGACAATAAAATGCGCTGCATCCCAATAACTCCGCGTAACTGGTGTCCGGCTGTGCTCACGCGGTTGTGTGAGTTATATAGAGTGTTTACGAGCCTGGACGACATCCATGGCCCACGAACAACCGGGACACGTTGTTTATATGTATACATAGTCCAAGTAAAATGAAACGGGTTCAAACACAATCAAATAGCCTTGTCCTGTTATCTTGACTTAGCATTCCTCTGTTGCTTAATGTGTATCGCATAAGAATACTACAGTATTGTTAACTTCACGAAAATGTTTTTTTTTTAATATTGCTGCACGTAGCTATGTATTTCAGCAATAAAAACTACTCGTATTTTCTCAGGAACAATTATGATATCAATGTTATTCGAATCGAGTAAAATCGAATCCAGCTCTCAGACTAAACTAACCTGCAATGATATTGCTCTGTTTCTCATTAAAGTACACAGTATCGACATATGTTGCAACTGTGCAGCAACAAGAGACAAGCCACAAGCCCGCCTTCGTGCAGGGAGGACGATCCCTCAACTATTACTTACTGCTCGTGACCAAAATATACCCATAAATCGTGGACGAACAAGCGACTCACAACACAATTATCCCGCATTACATGGCTTTTGTACTAGCGTTTAACTAGTCTCGCTACTCTCGACTTGGAAAAATACATCGAACTCGCGCAAAAACCTTTCCTATCGCCAGAGGCGTAAGGCGCTGTCGTCCCACACCAATTTTGAAAACCGAAATCGTATCTTTGTCAAACAATTTTGAGACAGGTTCCGTTTTACCTGCGGGGCAAAAATAAATCGTCTTAGCCACCAATGTTAAAGTTCAAATTCGTACATCACGGGTTTCGCTAGGTATCTGACAAATATAATAAGGACAGTTTATAGTTATCATTCTGGTGTAAGCGAGCCTTAAGCTATGACAAATTGAGAGTAATTGTGATTCGATCGAATCTTTAAGCTTTTAGGCAATAAAATATTAGAACATTTCTGTAACCTGCTGTAAACCTAATGTGGTATTTATTCCTTTACACGTGTTTTTATTATAAGACAATGTGGTTTGTGATGTTGTTTCTGTGAGTTGGTCTATTGTTGATCTCACATTTGCTTTAACGTTAGTATACACGGCTGCATCTAAATGCGTCTTTAACGCGTTTTAAGACTGGCTACATTAATGGAATTCTATACATTTTTTTTGTAAAAATCAGTATTTTTAGTCTATCATGAAATCACAGACAAATATTGTCAATAATTTAAACAGTGATAAAGACTAAGGTCACAAGATTCTAAATTATTCTTAAAAATAATTGGGGATATGAGTTCTTAGTAGTAATACTTAGTAGTAATCATATCTAAATTAAATAAATAAAAAATAAATTAATTTTAATGCAGTTTTTCAGTCAATAATAAAATAAAGTTCATAGACAAGCAATGCAATATATATAGTTTCGAAGTGATGTATTATTTTAAGTTAACAAATTATTAAAAATATATATATATATACTGGAACGATTAGGTAAAATATAAAAGATATATAGTAAGTAGATAGAGCTCCAAGTTCACATTTGCATAGTAGACGTAATATTTCATCTTCCGCCGATCGGTGACGTGTAATTGGAACGATCAGTCAACTGCGGGGACAAAGGACACGACTTTCTCAGGACTGGCAGGTCAAGCTTGCGCCAGACCGCGCCAGACTACGCCAGACCACACCAGACCAGTTCCGGCTGACGGTAGTTGGGAATTTCGATAAGAGAGACATATATATTGTTATTTAATTATCGTGAAAGCTTAAGCACATTTCCCATACATACAGTATGATTTATATGTAGAGCGGAAGATGTAATAAGCTGTAGAAAAGAAAGTGATGACGCAAAAAGCGATGTGAATGATGGATCGAAGCTTGCGCGGGCATCTATCATTAGACACTTCGATAGCACCACGCCCGCAGACGCGCGGCTGCGGCTCTGCGATATATGAACAACACTATAATTTTAAACTTCTTAGTGTTTGCAATAGTTTTACGGCTATTAGTACGTATTATTAAAAATTGTGAGTTGGTGATCGCGTCGTAGTTGCAATATTATCCATAGGTGTAAATAGTCATGTTTCGATTCCATTGAAAGTTATTATATTATAAATTATCTTAATTGTTCTATTGTTTGATTGCGTTAAACGTATGTAAGGAAGAATTTATATAGTATTCCGTTAATATAGGTTTGAGGTTTTTCATTTTGGAAAAAATATAAAAACGCGTTATGATATGTTCTTTACGATGCATGTGTATTATATATAATATAATTAATCTTTACATTTATCAATAATTTAATGTATTTTATAAACTGTTTTATTGTTGCAAATTAGTGTTATTTCAAACTTTGGGTCTAATTTTCACTTTCGACAAGATATTATGAAATTTCAATGACATTGTTGAAATACTAAACTATTATTATAGATATGTTGCTACAATAGATACATTAGTAATAGACCACCAACGGGGTCAGTAAGATGTGTCACTGTAAAAAAATCATTAGACTTCCTTTTATTACTTCCAAAGTTGAGAATTGTTTGAACCTAACATGATAAAAAATTGCTACGTTAGTTCCGAATCCAATGTAGCATACAATATAGTAAATTAAGATATTATAATATTTAATGCAAACCAACTACATATTAACGGGGAAATACGAGTGATCAGGCAATTAGCTCGGCCGAGAGAGCGGCGCATGAGATATTATGACCATATCTCATGTGAAAACGAGATCGATAGCTATTTCAACACGAGATTCAAACCGCTATAATTTATTTACGTTGGCTACGAGTCCGTACGCAATGAACTGTGACCCGGTGTAGTTAACGCATGCCTTTGTAAGTTAATTATCAGAGTACATTTTTTGGCGCTTTCACGATCCAAAAATGTAGTAAGTCAGAATTTAGAATTTTGCGTTGTCTAGTCATGGATCGTAAATTATTACTATTAAAGTGTTTCTCATTTAATAAGTATATATCTCAATAGATATACATATAACTAATAATAATAAATAGTAACTACCATGTAATTATATCATAAATTTCGTAAAATATAATTATACGTGAAATATATGAGTTGTATTTATGATGATTCGAAACTGCAAGGTTTTTTTTAAACAACTTATTTATTTAGCTTAAATATCACTTTGGTGACTGACAAATGAAGTACAGCTAGTAAATAGTTTATAATACACAAGTATGAAAAACTTTTAAAAATCTAGTTTCTTATAGATTACGAGAAAGAAAGAGTTTTGTGAGTAACGATTGCGACATGTCCATGTTCGATATTGTTTTCTCACAAAAT
>DWPA01004610.1:0-12659 GCA_018251375.1 Calpodes ethlius | reverse complement strand
GGAAGGCGCAGTGAATATAACAACTTTTATGTATGAAGTGACAGAAGATCTAAGTCCAGCAGTGGGACTATTATGGGTTGGAATGATAAATGATGCGTTCGATAACAAATTGGAATTCTGCGGTAGGATTCTTCTCAAAACCATGAAGTATTATTTTACATTGACATCACATTTAATTCCACAATTTTACGATATTTTAGACACGTGTATGCAGTGATCAGTTGTAATTTTATGTAAATGAAGTTTTCGTCTATTTTATATAACTTTAATGTGATAATTGAACAAATTTTATAGTAGTTACTTAGCAATTGTTTATAAGTTACTCGTAAGTAATAAAAAGAGAGGTCAAAACTAAACTTATATTACAAATAAATGTCTATTTTATAATGAAGAGTGATGTGTAACTTGAAGTTAATAATATTTTAAAATCACCTTTCTGGTTTACCTATTTCAATAAGAAGTTACGTAACGTATTACGTACTTCTTAATTTTGTTGCATTGGCAAATTTAATTTTAAATAATTTTATAAACAGTACTTACAATAAAAACTGAAGCTATAATTTATTTAAAATAGTTACTTTAGTAATCTATGATTTTAAAAATGTCTCTAAAACAATTAATTGAGAAATTGGAACGTTCACAATTAACCTTTTGAGTGCGAAACATGGCGTATTTCAAAATAAGAATCCATTTTAAATTTTCGACGACATTAGTCACTGTTCTTTTTTTGAATTTAGTCACAGATTTACAAACATCCGAGCCATTCGTTTACACAACGCGGTAACTTTTTGCTAGCATTATAGTTCACTTCTTAAATTTATTGAATTTTTTTTCTTTAAACGCTTTTAGAGCCTGAAAATTTTATTTGTATGCCATTTGTTGTTTAACCCCATAAAATATAGTGACATATTATACAATAGATTCATTCGATTCCATCAGAATCGATTATTGCAATTAAAAAAAATGTCTGACAAAAAAGGCGGGAAAATAGAATTGTATACTGGCGTATAAAAGAGTATTATGTAAGAGGATCTAGCGGTATATTTTTTTTGTTACATCTGTAGAAGGAAGCAAAGTGAGATTTTTTTGCGTATTGCCAGTTGGATGTTCGCGTCATTCATCAATGGTCAATGCAGACCATAGATAGCTCATGATGGGCTTTTTAAATACGACGTAAAAATCAGTTTTTTTTTTACCTTGAATAAGTCAGTGCTTGACTACTATCCCACCTGATGGTAAGTGGCGATGTAGCCTATGCCAGTTCATTGTAAGAAACGTGTGATGTGAAGCTATGCGGCGTACAAGGACGCAATAAATAGTATAAAATAATTTCTGGAAGATACTCTATCTAATGCTGCATATCTTGTTTTGTGTCATGTTTTTCAACCTTGTGTCGTTTGAAGGGTAATGAGGTTAGCGACTCACTCTCAAATTCGAAGCAACCTAAAGGATTCCATCTCTTTTTTACTTCGGTTTAGATTTATCCACCTTAACTAGTTTTTATATTATAAAAAATCGTATAGAACCATTTTATGTTACTTTCACACTCCAAATGATATTTATTTATATAGACGAATTAAAAAAAAACTTAAAGCTCATTTTTTTTTATTACGTAGTTACGCAGGTAAATTTAACGAGTCAATGTTTTCCAAAGTGGCCATTATGATTGAGATTATGATATTATTGGAAAATGAGGTATAAGCTTACTAAGCAGCTCTAATAGTCGTTATACATTATACATACTCGATGGTTACCATACCTGACCATCATTTAAAGGGTTCGATCCCCGGCGAGGCAGAAATTTGAATAATCTACATTTACAGTCTCGATCTGGGTGAGTCTTCTTGTCTATGTGTATTGTTTGTACCACCAACAACATAGGCAATCCTATAAGGCTATGAACGTTTAGCGATGTTTATTTATTTTTTTATATCTTATAAAACAGTTGTACAGGTTAATACACATACTTTAGCTCAGTACTGGGGCAACGTGGTAGCTAACCTTCATTACGTGAGACTTATCTCCCTTGTCTTCACGAGAATCAATTGTATAACAAAGTGTGATTATTTTAAATTGCTGTTTCACACAAAATATTTTTGCATCTATCGTGTTACTAGTTAATTCCATTAAAAAAACTAGGCACGAAATCTTGCATCACAATGACGATACAACTTAATGTAATCGAGACTATTTCATTTGTTTTGATGCAACGCTTCCAAAGAGATATTTTGAAGCTAGTTTGACCTCTGTTTTATAATCATTTGGAATGAATATTTATATTAAATATTTCCTCTTTTTTACTTCTTTGTCTTATATATGTATTTGTTTTCTTGAAACATGAATTTATTATGCAAGTGTAACATAAAATAATAAGAGTTTTCAAACATTACATAGGTAATTATTTTGCTTAGCTATTACCTATTTAAATCAATACCTATATAGGTATACAAATCTTGGATCACTATCTTAACGTTAAATTACAAAACTTCTGAAGCGATTTTAATAAAATTCATGTCTCTCTGTAATTTGATTCAATTTACGATACTTTTTTAATGTTTAGTTCTGTAAATTTGTAATAGATGGCGGTGTAAGTTGATGCGTCGATAAAACTCTTATATCGTGTGATATCTAGGTTAGACTTCGTTATGTTTCGATTTCTAAAGCATACACTTTTAGACTAGTTGCACTCATGCGTAGTTGAGACGGGCCGCAAGTATACTATATTTGAAAGTTTCATAGCCGAGTAACCAATCCTTGCCACGAGTAGTCAATTATCTATCTAACAAAATATATCTGTACTAATATATGTATGTACTGTTCTGATATAGTCCGATACACACTCATATAAATTACCTTTTTATAAGTATATTGTATACAGTTTTCCTTATAACGATACAAAGTCACATAAATTCCCTTTTTAAAATTTTTATAGACATTTTTCTTAATAAGAAGATATCACACAAGGATTTTTCTAGCATTTAACTATCTGCAGTTACGTCCTAAATCTTACAAAACATCAGTATCATAATGCACACGAATATCGACCGTATTTTGTGGTATTATGACCGTGTATTCGGTGTACCTAATGTATTTTATAATGTGCCTACGTTACGCGATTTCTGCAAAAGCTTTAAACGGTCGTGTGGTCGATGGCGTGATGGCGAACCAAAATTACACGTTCACGAATTCTGTAAACGACTCACTGTACCGACCTCCCTGTGTGAACTCTGCTCTATTGGTCCAAGTCACGAGACGTAGCGACTCACACTATTATAAATTATGCCTTACTGTAGTATCTAGTATGATGTTGTATCGCCTTCTTGGATTAGGGTTGGAAAGTCTTAGCTTATAATTAGTAAAAAATAGATATGTCTGAAGTCTGTAGGTAATTGCAAGAAAAATGTCTGAAATTGTTTTATTTAAACTACTATTGACTTTGACTACTGACGACCTTTGTGACGCAATTATCATACCGAACCGTCATTCAAAGGAACCTGGGTTCGTTTCCCAGCGAGGCAGAAATTTGAATGATGGATTTAAATTTATGATCTCGATCTGAGTTTGTGTCGATGTGATCTGATGTTTGATGGCTTTGTGTGTTGTCCATGGCACATACGATACAAGAAATCCTAGTGTGAGGTTATGAGTTTGTATCGTATTTTTTTTTAACTTGGACCAAGGTAGCGTTCAGTGTACATCACATCGTTCCAAGTAAGCAGAGGTCGCAGTGTCCTTTGCTTCCAAACTTCGTGCACCTTTATTATTTCCCCATCATTATTGACAGACAAATGAATGGTACGTTTTTACGTTGTTTTAACATGTTTTTTTGTTGTTTGTTTGGGTCAAAGCCTGTAAGCTGAATTAGAATTACTTCGTCTTATCTTTTGAAGTTGATATTTTATACACTGCTGACTATAGGAGTTGCTTCCGAGGGAGCTCCTCAATGATAAGAGCACGTTCAGAAGCATTTTGGAACATTAAAGCATTTTTTTTTACTTTTTAAACTATTAATTTATTTATTATTTCTTCATTTATACTCTGTTGTATATTCTGAAATATTGTTATCTACCAAGCTAGCACTAAACATCATAATTGTTTCATTGTAGTTAAGCTATGTTTAGTTACTTTTCATATTGTTTCATAAGTTCAACCAACCTTGAATCTCAAGGGAAAATGGACAAAAGACGAGCAAAATCTACATTTTACCTTCCTGGCCTTGAATCACAAAACTTATTATTCGATCTACGTGACTATAACAGTGTCTAATCAAACAGATGAACCTGGCAAGAAATCTCGACGGAACGGAATTAGATGGATATTTTCCTCTGCTGTTAAGTTTGATGCAATTGCTTGCATAACACCTGTATTACGAGACATTTAACCGTTAAATCCGGTGATAATGCGGCGGTCATGAACACAATTGAAATTGAAATAATAAAAGGTCTGGTAACAATATTAAATAACCCTTTCGCTGGAAGTGATTCTACTACAGCTGAACATAAGCTCTTAAATTTTATTTCCGATTGCGGCATACTGAATGTTATTTCAGAGTGAATCTTGTTCGTAATGTCTTCATTCTGTAACGGGTCAGTGATTTTGAAGAAATTAGGTACATTGATAATATTACGGAAGACACAGCATTGAAACTAGGTAACGTTGCGAAGACAGACCACTTTATAAGCTAGCTATACATTTTTTCCACAGATTAGATTTGCTAAACCTAACCTATGTATCATAGAGTAATACTAATATTTACAATGAAGACAAATCGTAACAATAAGTTCACGAGACAGGAATTCTTAATAAGCGGTCTCTTTTACTTTGAAAAAAGTGATTTTGAATAGTAAATGCAATTGTAATGCAAATAGTTATTGCAACCAAAGCAATTTTTACACTTCTTTTTAACATTTATGTTAGATTTTTTCTTTCTTTATCTAATCCATTATTTTGTTCGCCCTTCAGGTTATAAAAACAGTTCCTTACTTCACCCTTTTATTGATAGAAATGAAAACCTAACCATTTAAAAAGAGAAAGCGTTAAATCTAAGATAAATTACAGAATAAACCGATGAGGGCAGCCAATTCACGAATTCATGGCGTAATTTTGAGGACAATCTATTCAAATTTATCGAACCAATGGTATAAATGTTTCTATTTGTAGTAACAATTCAAACTAAATTGGTCAACCGTGACCGACGATGGATTTGATGTAAAATTTGTTATTTCAATCAGGTTTTGCCATGATTTCGATAACAATAATCGAAGCACTTTTGACAAAAACTAATCATCGTATTTGAGTAATCGTTTGAAAATTTTGTTTTTTTTTTTTAAATAATAAATTTAATTTAGGTATACAATACACTTATCAGCTATGCTTTAATACTGTTTCGAGAAACGGCTCTATCATTGTATTGTGATAGTTGTATGATTGTGCTAAGTAATACAGGCGAACTATTATTGCAAAAGAGTTTAATTGTAATAGTTGCACATCTTTACATATAAATAAAATTGGAGCGTCTGTTTGTAATATTGAAATAACCGCTGTTTACTACATGCATATGAATATACATACGGTACATACACCAACATTTTTTTTTTAATTTGGTTTTGTCTGTCTGTCTGTCTGTTTTTTTCTGGCTAATCTCTCAAATTAGTGGACCAATTTTGACGAGACTTTTATTGGCAAGTAGCTGATATAATAAGGAGTAACTTAGATCACATAAAACACTTTTTGTTCAATTCCACGCGGACGAAGTCGCTGGCACAGCTTGTAAATAATAAAACGCGAAGCCCGTTCTTAAGACAAAATTAGACCGTAATTCCAATAGACAAAGAGTAACTCCTCATTGACATTTTAATGTACAATAAACAGTCTCGTACATGTTCACTATTAAATTCACATATAAAGACATTATTATAATAAATAAATGAATCTACTGGCATTCAGATTTAATTATTAAGTCGTAAGTATCTCAAGAGCTATTCATGTTAATTTTAGTGGCTAATGACTGAGTACAATTTACGAGTCAAGGTAACGTTTTACTTGCAATAGGCATACAGCTTCACTGTAATCAGGACTGACAATTGAATACCGGTAACTAATGAGCGTTTATTCAGTCAATGGCAATCAATGGCTTGTAACCGGTAATGGCATTGAATCTATTGTAAATTTGATATCATAATTGATGAAAGCATGAAACATATATATACATAAAAATAAAATTGGAGCGTCTGTTTGTAATATTGAAATAATCGCTGTTTACTACATGCATATGAATATACATACGATACATACACAATTTTTTTTTTTTTATAATTTTGGTCTGTCTGTCTGTCTGTTGGCTGTATGGCTTTATGGTTACAGAAGACTGAAACGATACATAAAGATGTATCGTTTTTGATGAGGTGATCATTTAATTCACACGGTTACAAAATTATTTCAACTACTGCTTCCTTCTAGACTTAACAATGATTTAAAGCTACCTTACTTAGCAACTAACCATCGTAGAGCCAACTTACCCTGATGATGCTCCGGAAGCTCGGAGCGAAACACGTGTTGGTGGTGGTATGTATGTTGGTATATACTTAAATTTATTGTAGTGGATAACATGCTTTCCTTTGTGGAAGTTAGGGAGGTTCCACGCATGTTTTAAAGTATATACCGTCATACATTTTAATCGCGCATTGTTCGACAGTAGACTAATAATAACTTAATACATATATATACAACTAGTATTAGAAATCGTAGAACATAATATTCCATGAAATAATCAGGCGTTTTGTGGTAACTATAATAATATTATAAATGGAATGGTGTTTGTGTATTTGTCCCTCTGTCACTGCGCTATGGAATGTCGTTATCGTATAATATTTTGTGTGGACATAGTCGAGCGACTGGATCACGGCAGCTTATCCGTGGTAGTTTCAAGGAAGGTAGCTCCTATAACCTACAAATAGTTTGGAAGCAGAATAGGATGGCATAGACACTTAATGTGGCGAGACGGCAATCATTTTGTCAGAAAATCTTTAAAACTTTCAATAAAGAAGAGAGATCATCTATTTCTCCTCCTCATCCTCGCACAACGAATGAACCAGTATGACTAGAATCCTTAAATTTAATAATTTCCCGACTCGATAATCCACAACAAAAAGTCGTGGTAACGAAAAATTTGGAAAATTGAACCTACATAATAAGAGAAAGAAGATATTTTGAAAGCTTATTTGCATCTTTGTGAAGTCAAAGCCGGCAAATAATCACGTATAAAAATGTTTGTGCCATATAAATTCACAATACCCATCGAAATATTCAATAATGATTTTGACTATTCATTGTTTTAAAAGCATAACTCCAACTCGCTCTTACAATTTTGACAGACTGGTTAGTCTGTCATGTTCATCAATCACTACTAAGATATTACAAAACAATGTCTATGTTTCAACTGTTACTGCGTTCACGAACCTCTTTACATCATCGCCAACATTTTCACGATTATGATAATGCGTTTTCTTAGACAGTCATGAAAAATTGCTTTTACAAATCCGCAAAGAATTATGACGTTTCGAATTACGGCACAGCTATTGGTCCTGATCTTTTTGTCTTTGGCGAATCCCGGACAAAGGAAATATATTACTTAAAGCGTAAACTTATTTGTAGACCTGCTATTGACTTTATACAGTGGTATTACGGATTGAGTATTACAACAATGTGATAAGCGCTAAAGCTTCGAGCTGCGTCCGAAATTCGACTGTTATTCATAATGACAAAAGGATAAATTTTAATCAATACAATTAATATTATTATTTTCCTAATAAAATGTATTTAATTAAGACCCGTTATATATAAAGTTAAGATTTCTGGACTTCTTCATGATGTAAACTTAAACTATATAAAATCTCTGACCCATGTGAACGGAACATTATACTTAAAGATGGGAAAAACAATTTTCTCTACACTTATAATAATTTAGATTCTGAGAATAAATAGATTTATTGAATGACGACTTACATTGCACCACACGCCTAGTTTTATTATTGAATTTTGTTGTCGTTGCTTTTAAACCGTTGCAAATTGTAGCCTCGCTTCTTTACTAAACAGCCCCTGACCATGAAAAGTTTCCCGCGAACTGATTTAGTAAATGTTTAATGAATGCGATATATAAGGTAGATTACGTTAGGATGTATTAAATTATAAATTAAATCGACTTAAAAAAGAAAAACTATAAAGTGTCATCAAAAAGGCAATTTATCTACTCATTTGAGTGCTTTAAGCAAAAAAAAATGCATTTTAATTTGTAAGGCATAAAAAGCAAATTTTTGAGATCAAAAAAAAATGTGGACAATAAAATAACTATTGTATTCAAGCGAATGCCGGCGACTAAGGCGATAAAATGAATACATACTAAGAATGATCATATTTCTGTTGTTACAATTACCTTACATTACATAAATACCTTTATACATAAATAACTTTCAACCAAAAATAACAACAACAACAGCAAAATACTCTTTATTGTACACCAATTGGAATAACTTGCCTGCGTCGGTGTTCCCTCCTGAGTATAATGTGGGAGTCTTCAAAAGGAGAGTGAATAGACTCTTTATAAGTTAGTGCGTACAACATCTTAGACTACATCGCCACTTACCATCAGGTGGGATAGTAGTCAAGCACTAACTTATTGTATATAAAAAAAAAAAAAAAGACCCCTGTGATTCCACTAAAACAATATCATAAACAACACTTGAGTGTAATTCTCTATAAAGAATCTGCCAAAATCGACACTCAGGTAAAAAGCAGTCGCGCTAACGAATACATAATATAGATCCAACTCATTCTTCATGGTCAAATGAAAACAAAGGATCCATATAAGTATTTCTATCTATACCTTTGCCATTGTTCAAGAAACTACAGTGAAGTTGGCCGCAAATGAACCAGTAAATTAATGGCATTACATGACAAACGCACTGAGAAATTGTTTTCTTTGCGAAGCGTTGGTGTAACACTTAAGCAAATATTGTTCTTGAATACGAGGGCTAGATTTTAGTTGTGAATTATTACGTTTCTTAAAATCTTGCAAACTAAATTAAAGTATATAAATGTCTACCCTGGGAACCAAACTGCGAACTTTCGCTCGGCGACAATACTACGCCACAATCATAAATATCTGCCGAAACATATTACGCAACAAATTTTCCACTCGTTCGTAATACGAAAAGAATACGAGGATTTTCTTTTCCAAGTCGACTATAATAAAGGTAAACTCTTCAAGCTGAATACATTTTCACGAGTTACCGTGAGGACCTGCGCATAAAATATGCTACCCTCACTTGTTTCGTGCGTTTATTGTTTATGGTTTCTGTATTCGATCCACGTTTTACAACTTATTTACCATAAACGCTCGAACTAATCAACAAAGCTGTCTTGAAGATCAGGGATATTTTCTTGTCTGAACTATGTTATAAAATCTGGTGAAACTTTGCTTCTATCACTGAAATATATTATAACATATTATTTTAAAATTTAAACATTAGATTGAAGTTGACTATAAATACGAGTACTCGCAATATAATACGGTGTTACAAAAGATTACTAAAATATTGTTTTACAGATTAAGAGAGTGATTACGTATACTCTCGTATTTATAAACAATACTAGAAAATAGAAATAGAGAATCAGTTTTCCACATTTCCATCCTTGTCTTTGGCATTGCTCAAGTAACTAGAGTGAAAGAGATGGGATAATAAACAATCGTTCCTCTCTTTCTACTTCACTGTAAGACTTCATAGTATGGTTTTAAAATACGAGTTAAGATTCTGATATTATATGCACTACACTTTGTCCCTTCTTATATTGCGCATATTTATTTACATTTAAGACAACTTGTTTAATTTACCCTGAATTAAAAGTGAATTATCACTTGCTTCGGTGAAGGAAAACATCGTGAGGAAACCTGCACAGATGAGAGTTCGCCATAATACTGTCAAAGGTGTATGAAAGCTCTCAATGCGCATTTCGCCAGCATGATGGACTTTGGCCTGTACCCCAAATATTATGAGACGAAACTGGAGCCCAGCAGTGGGGCAGCTATGAATCAATATGACGTCATCAGTCACGTACTTTAAGTGTTTTAAGTAAAAACCAAGCAAGTTCCTAGATTTTTTGTAATATGGAATCACGTTAATCTGACTGCGTTAATCATTCTAAATCTTGTTTGCTTGTCTGGTCGTTTGTTAAAACGTAATAACCAAACATACAAACTAAGAAGTATGTTATTAACTCAAAATATTACTTTAAATGACTTATTCATCTGAAAATACAATAAAATATAATTAATAATATAATTATAGACAGTACTAATGATAATCTATTTATTTCATTACCAATTAATAATTTTATCTCCAACGATAATACTTTCGTGGGCCTGAACTAGATTTATCACTCATTATCAATTGTACTAATTCCACGTAAGCCGAATTCCGATTTATGTAATGCAAGAGAACAGACATGAGGTGTCTGATATTATTGTGTTTTATATTATTAAATAATGTATTTACAACGGAATCGAAATTATTTGATAAACAAACAAACAGAGGAGATGAAGAAGAAAGGGAGAAGACTAGAACTGTTGTTTTAAAAGAAGGAGCCGTCGTAGGAACAAAATATTGGGATGGAGATTTCTATGAGTTCTTTGGTATTCCGTACGCTGAGGCGCCAACCGGACGAGATAGATATCAGGTATGTATATAATATCATTCATCTTTCCGTCCGTAGCTTCGCCCGCGTGGTCTGAGGCTATCAGATATGACTTAGCGTCAATGACATTTACATCATGCAAGGGAAGTTTTTCTTTTAAGTGTTGACAAAATACATGGAAAAGAAAAAGTTCACATGTAAATTGCTGAAAAAAAGGCATTCTTCATATTGCACCCTCTTTAACCTTTATTTTTACAACAAATTGTACCCTATGTCCGTCTCCTGGCTCTAAGCTATCTCTCCACCAATTTTCGGCCAGATCGATTCAGCCGTTCGTGACTTATAAATAGTGTAACTAACACGACTTTCTTTTATATACATATATATATATAGATTATTATTAACATATATCTTTGTAACTACTCCTCTGATTGAAATATTAAAGACGCCTATGTTGATACCAATACGATATACATAATCTATGTTATGTTTTAATCATAACTGAATAAGAACAAAATGACCTTAATTATATTTGATATATGAAAGCTAAAAAATATCAATTACTAATCTCTTAACATCTGTTATCAAATCTCTATAATAAATTATGCTCACATTTTATCCCATGTTAATTATCTACTTCCCAGAATGAAAACTTTCTCAAATAACATGAATTACAAATATTCTAAATACTAGTGGATCTTCATGTAATATCTGCGTGATAGGTGCTTATTCAGTAAAACAGACAAAAATTCAAAAAACTTATTTCTGGATCTTTGTTGATCCCTATAATCAAATGTTGAGGATAAATTTTAATTTTCACTTTATGTACAATTTTCTATAATTAACTAATAATAAATAATTTCAGGCACCTCTACCAGTAAAACCTTGGCAAGGTGTTCTTTCAGCTAACGACAAAACCACGGTATGTCATCAGTCTTACTATACCGAAGAAGAAGGCGAGGAATTCATAGTATCCGGAGAAGATGATTGTCTATTAATTAATCTTTATGTTCCTGAAGTTGCCACCAGACATAATTTAGTACCCGTTGTGGTTTATATCCATAGTGGAGCATACGCTGGCGGAAATGGAAATATGGCAAGATTTCATTATTTAGCGAGACACGACATTATTGTAATTAGTTTTAATTACAGATTAGGAGCAATAGGTTTTGCATGCCTAGGTAATAAGGAAATCCCTGGAAATGCGGGTATGAAGGATCAAGTGGCTGCGTTGAAATGGATAAAAAAGAATGTTGCAAAGTTTGGTGGTGATCCAAAAAAAATAACGTTAGCAGGATACAGTGTGGGTGCATCGATGGCAGAGCTTTTGTCTCTATCCAAAACAACAGATGGACTAATCGATCAACTCATACTTGATAGTGGGTCAGCCCTTTCACCATTCGCAATTAACAGAGATCCTATTAGTACAGCTAAAAACCTAGCGTACGCAATGGGGTATAATGGAACAGCAAACTTGGAAGAACTGACAGAATTTTATTTAAATGCTACAAACGAAGTTCTAGCTGCAAAGAGCATAAACTTCTTCTTGCCAAACAGTACTTTTGGATTTGCCCCTTGCATTGAAAATGTTCATAAAGGCATCGAACCATTCCTAACAAAATCACCGATAGATATACTGCGAAAAGGTCAAAAAAGTAAAATTCCAGTTTTGACAGGATTTTCAAACATGGAAGGAATAAGTCGAACAATTAAATTCGGTGAATGGAGGGAAAAGATGACGGAAGACTTTTCAGATTTTATTCCAGTAGATTTGGTTTTTGACGATGCATATACAAAAGAAATGGTTATTAAGGACATAAAAACACGGTACTTCAAAGGTGAAGAAGTTAATCATGAAAAACTACAAAATTATATTGATTACTTTTCGGATGCAATGTTTAAATATGCAATAATGAAAGCTCTAAAACTTCGTGCAGCGGTTTCTACCAGAAAAATATATCTTTATGAAT
>DWPA01004609.1:0-12661 GCA_018251375.1 Calpodes ethlius | reverse complement strand
AGTCTGTTACTATTATTTACTTCAAGGATAATTTTTAGTTAAACTCACTCCCAGGCAGAGGGGGGGGGGGGGGGTGAGAATTTGACTTATTTCGTCTCTGACAACAACCTAATCTACAGACATGGGATTCTGTTCTGTACCTGTGCATCCGTAATCGTATACATTTTTGGTGAGCATATCGATAATGTTCTTGAGACGCTTCGCGAGTATCACATTGGGCATCGCTTTGCGTAAAGAATATGAAAATACCTGAAAAAAATTAATATGCTCAATAGTGATAACTTTGGTCTTTAGTGTATTCCAACTAATAGTAATTGTAGTAATACAGGCATGATTCGTGTTAAATAAAAAAAATTAAAAACTGTCCTAACTTAACTTATATGTTATCCATACTTAAGTGTTAGTATAACTCATAAAGTTTATGAAAATTGTTTATATTTTAATCCAAATTAAATTATAGTGATACGTATATGATAAAATGGTTTGTAAATTAAACAACTCTGTATACATACATCAAGATATGAGGAGAGCGAGTACTGGTACATGGTGTTGACGGCGGCCATGTCGGACAGCACGAAGAACAGGATGGAGCCGCGCTTGGCCACCGGCCGGTACCCGTCGCGCAGCTTCTCGATGTCCTTCGTCGTTGCCTCAGCCAGCTCCAGCTTCTCCATCACCTGACCGACACCGTTTATTCACGTTCAATACAGAATGCATTTAAGGGGTTTTTTTACTTATCCGTAATGCTGCCCTAATTTAGTGCAGTAGTTTGAAAGTTGTCAAGGTGTGTTTTTAATTTAGCCCGCAGATTTACCTCGGCCGCTTTTGACTTGGTGTTTTCTAATGTGTTGACAAGCTCCACATTGTCCAGCATGTTGCCCGTCGATGTGGCCAGCTCCCGAAGCAAAGAGTCCTCCAAGCCAGACAGGAGACTCTTATTGGCGCTTGTCTCCAAAATCAAACTTTCTCGCTGCTCCTCCAAGTCAGATCGTTCTGCACGCACTACCACGCTCAGGAGCTGATCTTCTAGACCCTGAGTAAAGAGAAATATAAATAGGCAATATGATGAATAACAAAAAAAAAACAATTATTATTATATTACTGTTTCAACAAATATGTTTTAATATATATCTTTTCTATGTTGAGTTTCGTAACTCTTTTTCGCATATATGTACATGTTGGTATCGTTATCACTTTCATTAAGAATGTGTTATTGAATAGATGTATAATATTGTATACATTTAGGTATTCCTAATAATAGTAATCCCAAAAAACTCCTAATAATTTGTAAGAATAGACCTTTACCCTATATGTCAGCACTTACTAGCACTATTCCTAGTGAGCCGATTGAAACTTATAGTTCAATGAGATAACAGTTGATCACATACATGCACCCACCTATACACACACACTCATTCATACAAGCATTTATGCACACAAACACAAGCATACACGTATTTACGCACACATTCATTGACACATACACAAGCATACACGCATTTATGCACACACACACGCGCGCACGCATACACACCTGCACAGTGACAGTGTAATTGATGACGACCGCCTTGGCGTACGCGGCGGGGTTGAACTGGGGGTTGGCGAGCTTCGTCGTCAGGTACATGCGGAAGTTAGGCTCGTAGTCCACCTCCGTGCTGCCCAGCATCACGAACGTGCGGCCGCTCTCGACTGTGTAATGATTCATTTCTCATTGTTATGATCCTGCTACAATAGTGTCCTAACGCGTTAAAAAAGTCATTGCGAATTATTAAAAGAGACTCATTATAAAAAGAAAATTTAAACCTAAGTATTCAATTATTCAATAAACACTAAATTATTTCAAAACGGGATATACTTGGGAAGATATTAGCAGGCAAATAAGACTAAGTAACTTAGATATGGGAGCATCATATTATTCTGACGATGAAAAATCAATGTACCAGAATAGCAAATTTAATAAGTAGATACTTATTAATGTAAAAAAAAAACATATTTCGTACAGATGTGACCTTTCCATGTACAATTGTGCGAAATCCTATTTATTTAACTAGCTTGCCTAGTTACCTTATGGTAATTCCTGCCGATATTTCGATCCAGTCGCATGAATTGTACTGAGAGATAAAGTCATTATATCCATAGTAAAAAGAATCCATCCACTGTCAGACTATTTTAAAACCATAGTTGTACGTGACGTAAATAATATCAAATTTCATTCGGTTACATCAATATTACTGTTGTGACTCTTAGGTGCCTGTGTAAAACGCAATGTAGAATGCATCGCAAATTATATACAGTTAAGTGTTCGCATATTTGTCAGGCGCTATTTATATAAATAGCTGATCATTACTACATTTTTTTCTTATATCAATTTTTTTCTTGGTCTTGTATGAAGTGTAGCTTGTTCACTCAAAATTGTACACAATTATTTTCGACAAAATACCAGTCGTGAAGTTAACTAAATTATTATTAAACCCAACTTATAGGTACATTATGTCATAGAAGGTACCGGTATACCTTTAATATATACCTTTGATATTTTTCTCGAGAACGTTGTCGACGACGGGATCAATGTACTCGTTGACGTCCTGGAAGAGAACCGGCATCCCGTACTTGATAGCCATCTCCAGGTGCCGCAGGAATTGCGGATCGTTGAATGACAGTATCTGGAATTAAATAGTTTGTTTAAGAAGTTCATATACAACAAGTGTACATAATCAAAGTTAATAAGCAACATACATCATAATAATAACGAAGAAAATATAACACGTACAAGCAGGCAATTCAGACATGCAGTTTTCCAGCCAATCCAGTATGCATTATACAATACTATATCAAACATATTTTAAGGGTTTGAAAGGATTTCGCACAAATTAGGAACAAGTAATGTAAGAAAATAGTCGGGGATAAGACGAAGAAGAAGAAGAGAAGAAAGTCTAGGAAGGAAAACAAGATTATACTCAGATATCACTTAATTAGGATTTCCTGTAACTTAGATGACATGGATATAATTAATTAACACGTCAGAAACACAACTCTAGATTAAACATTTATCTATCGCTGCCTGGATCAGGAATCAAATCCGGAAACCTCACGTTCACAATCTATAGAGCGACAGAATCGTCTTAACGAAAGTAGTTGAAGAAAATTTTTATGGTATTGAAAACTACCTTCAGATTATTCTTAGTCTCCTTTTTCTTGATCCAGTTGAGCGCCTGAGTTTGTGGATCGATACAGAGCGGGAACCGGGAGGCCCTCGTTGTCAGAATACCGTTTTGTACCGACAGCTCGTCCGGCGGCAATCCTTCAGAGTTCCAACTAAGAGCAACATTTTTTAGAGATGTTAAAAGAACAATAACACGTTATATATCATAAGAATATAGTTTAGAATAATATGTTGGTGTTAGAGTCTTCCGTCAATACGCATGCTGTAACGTGAATGTAAATTTTTTCTCCTTACTGTACTTTACCAAAACACCACTTATCAAATTTCTCACAAAACGTACCCGCTAATCTCCACCTCATTAGTGAGATTCCTCTCGATCGTAAACGGCATAGTCAGCGGTATTCCCTTCTCGATGACGTCACCCAGCCAGTCCTCGTATATCATGGTCTGGCGGAAGGAGAAAGAAAACGGTCCCGCGTAGCTCAAGAACGACGCGGCCAACAAACAGTTGCCGATCAGCCTAGACTGTTCCACGTACAGGGCCGCCAGGTCCTCCGTCCATCGTTTCTGCTCGCTCGAGAGACCCGACATGAGCTTGTCGGCTGCCACCAGTCTCCTCATCATTATATCCGTCTCCTCCTGCAGCTCCTGTCGCCTCAACATCGCAGTTTCGTATCTGTTGTTCAATCCGTCGAGGGTTCGCTGCAATCGATCGATCTCTCGGTTCAGGGAGGCGAGGAAGTTCACTGCGTCGCTGTACTCCTTCTCGAGCGCCTCTACTTTGTCCTTCTTGGGCTTCACTTCCTTGTAGACCGCGCAGTAGCCGAGGACAGCCGTCACGAATTTCAGTAAGCCGTATCTGTGACGAATGGAAATTATTTATTTGCCAATCAATACTTACACAGTATCAAAATAATTCTATAAGTAAAAGAAGAATTTTGGAAGGAAAGATTAAAGATTTTTGAAAACTATTTGATTAAATTTCGTTACAAATCACACGTATATAAATATTTTTTATGCTTCACTTTTGGCCAACACTGGCTATAGATAAGTAGATGTGAAGAAATGGCAGTTACTAGTATAATATGAAGACCTGCTCCTCCTATGATATCAAATAAATAGACCATCCCTCACCCGGCCTTACTGATCTGTTGCATAGTGTCCAACTTCTTGCTCTTCTTCATGTGTGCTTTGACGGCTTTCACCTGCGCCTGCGTGATGAGGTCACAGTTCATCTCCTGGAGGTTCCGCAGGAAGTTGGGGTCGGCCATCATGCCCTTCGCACCCTTCCAGCTCACGTCCTTGATCCCTCGGATGATAACTACGCATTCGCATACCACCTGGGAAGACAGATTTGAGAAGGAAGATTGGTAAACGGGCATGCATTTTACCTAAAAATAGGCTTCATTTACCATAAAGGACAATCTAAATGTTTTTCTTTATGACGCACTTTGCTAAACAACGGAGGAAGCAATAACGTCGTGTCACTGAATGATGATTATAATACAGGTTGCTATTTTGTGTTGTCTCAACGCGATGACATATTATATTTTCATGTTCAGGTTTTTCCGTCGATGTGCAAACTATTAAGTAGAGGTATTATTCGCAAAGACCTTTAGAAACACTCATTACTAGTAACGTGAAATGTCCTTTAGTGTAAGTGAAAGGTACGAATGCATTTGAATATCAAATAGTTCCAAGTGGGGTCCTAATAAACTGGCGAACACACCTGCACAGCTTCCGGTGGTGTGGCAAAGGAGCGAATCTCAGTGATGTCGTTCTTGTCAAGGTCCGCGAGCGCCAGGCGGGCCGCCTCGAGCGCGGGCAGCGCCGCCGACAGCGCCTCCTCGGCCTCCGACTTCTCCGCGGCGATTACCACGCTCTGCTCTGTGATCTCTTGCGATTTCACCGCGGCCGTCTGTTGCTTAGCCACCGCTGCCTCGGTAGCTGAATATGATAGAGAATCATAATTATGTACATGGTGAATCCCCTTATACGTAAATTCGACCGTAATTTATTTAGTGAAAGGAGTAGTTCACAATGTCACTAATGAATGTTGTATTAGAATATTTTATTTAACTTGCAATGTTTGTACGGGTCAAATCTTGCAAGCTGAATTAGAGCTAATTCTTGTTAGCCTGAAGACTTGAAATTTCACATGCTTTAGTTCCGATTACAAACCAATTTTATGACCTGACGTTACACTCAGTTGTGAAGGAAATTAAATAGTTGAAAATGACACTTCATTTCGTATAGAAATGCGCAGAATAGACTTTTATAAGTAATTGTAATCATACCGGTAGATATTTCCTTGAGCAATATCTCGCATTCTTTAGTCTGTTCAGCTACAATGACCTTCTGTACGGCTAATTTGGCGTTCAGGTCTTCCAGTTGCACGTTGGCCTCTTCGATCTTAGCCAGGCCGCCGATGAGACGCTCGCACTGTCGGTACAACCAGAGTATACAAACTGTCCCAATGCTGGGTTTGGGTCTCCATACATCATTTGAGGGGTACAGACCATAATCGACCACGCTGGCCAAGTGCGGATCGGTAGACTTCACACACCTTCAAGAACATTATGGAGAACTGTCAGGTGTGGAGGTTTCCTTACGATAAGCTTATTTCAGCTTACTTTATTTAATCGATTCTCCTCGAGCTAATATTAAAATATATCCGATACCTGAGCGACGATGAACGCGTCCTTCTCGTTCAACAGCGAGAGGTAGTTGGTGAGGTAGTCCATGTAGTGCTTGGGCGTGACGTAGTTGTTCCGGCGCAGCCGCTGCAGGAACTCCACCGAGTAGCGTGCCACCGACATGTGCACGTGGACCACGTGCTCCACGATTATCGAACGGAACTCGTCAGGGATCTTTTGGACCTGAATTGTTTTAATCAAACGTTGTTGTGGGTAACTGTTACCGAGATAATCCAAAATATTACCTGAGAAATAAACTTATATTCGGCAATTTACATACAAATACATCGTATCGTGATTTAAATGTAAAAATAATCTACTTTATTCAGTATCTGAGTAGAGTTTTTAAAATCTTGACAATTGTATTTATTTATTACGATAACATACGTTCATGCCTAATTTTTATTTTTCTATTAATAAATATACACAAAACATACTTACATATTTATTTAATTCTTCTAGAACCTAACATAAGTAACATAATTAAAGGCAGAGAAATATTCTAAGTGAAGTGGACTCACATCAGCGAGGAACACGTTGGCGACGGCGAGCAACGCCTGCTTGGGCCAGGGGAACTGCCAGTCGATCGTGGTGTTGTTCACCAGACCGGGGAAACTGCGACACCTAGAGTTTTTAATTTTATTAACAACCTACGTATTAATAGTAACGTAAAGATACCCTTTTCAAAGAATAATAAAGACACAGAATGTGATGGCATAGTTAGGTTTCGTGAAGCTCAGAAAGCTAGATTTAATATGCAAAATGGATTACAAATATATATATTTATTTATCAAAGAAATTTAAGTGTACATTTGTACTAAAGCCAAGTAACGCTTTCAAAAAAAGAATAAAGGTTTAGTTTCGAGCGTACAGCAGTAACAGAGATAGTATATACTAGCGTATATAAGTTACATGATATTATTTTTTTATAAGAATATACCCATAAAACCATATTATGAACTCTTTGGTGTCACTCGACCGAGCTTTCGCATTCGTTTTTTTGAATTTTTACTTTTATGTTATATTGTAACTGATATCGAATGTACGTTTCTATTATATACCATTAAATTATATATATATATATATGTATATATATACAAGAAACTCGCCCATTTCATCACTTTTCCATGTATTGAGGAATTGAGGAATGGTGTAAGTTACCTATTACGTAAAATATCTCCGCTCGGCGACATAGAGAGCACGACGTGCAGATTGTCGGCGCATTTGTTACAGAAGAAGTTCCACACCGCGTCCCTGAACGACATTATCATAAGTCAGTGTTAAATCTATAAAGCATCACTCTTGCATTGTACCGAATTACATGTTTCATTTTAAATCTCGCCAGTTGGTGAATACAAGTTCATAATTCCGCTAAGATTCAAACGACACAAGATCGGAAGTACCTTAGTGCCACAGCAATTAAGTATTGTTAAAGAAAATAGAAGCTCACAACTTGTTGGACTACTGACAAAATTCATATAATTTCATTTGTACGTATGAGGCAACAAAATTACACCGATTATATAAATGTATGCACTTAACTTTGTCAAATATCATCTTAGTTATACTCAGGTTGCCCTATTCGCTCACATAAATCATAAAAACTTTCCACGAATTATAACGATGTCAACCATCGCCGCCTAGACTACAGTCATACATTTCAAACCTTTTGAATTGACTTATAATTGCTACTACGTTGCTATGGTATTACAGGGAAGCCTGACCGGGTAACCGGGTTATTACAGTAATAAAAATGCATATTACTTGGCGACGCCGTGTCCGGCCTCGTTGCTCTCGTTGCGGAGCGCGTTGATGATAGCGTCCTTCTCGTCGTCACCAAACAGCGCCGGGATCATCCCGATCATCAGAATGTTGTTGATGAACTCCAGAAAACCCTCCTCCAGGATCTGGTTCAAAGTAACATTGAAGACGTGAAGCGATTCTATGAAAAATTGACTTAGGAAATGGCAACATTGTAATATTATATTGGCACTTTGCTTGACGTGTTTCAACTGGTAAAAACTAGTTTTAACTAGTGAAAACCCATCCTAGTTAAAAACGGTTTTTCTATTGTAAAATGTAAATTTATTTACCTGCGCCGCAGTGAACAGAAACACTGAGGGTTTCCCGTCTACGCCGAGCTGATTGTAGAGCCGCTTCATGTCGTCCTTGAACGTGTTCTCGTTGTAATTGCGAGTCACCGTGATCTCGAACATGTCACATCCTGCCGGCACGACCGATTTCAATTCAAAACTTTTTATTTATGTTTACACGACAACTATGCCGAGCGTTTCATTGACATATGCAGTCGATGTTTGACCGACGCTGGACGCGTGGATGGCATGTGAACAATTTTTCCGTTTTTATACACTTTCTGTTGCCACTGCGATCGAGTTCGACTGCGTAAGGCAAAATAAAACACATAAACCTAGAGTGATAGTTGTGTAAGGCATTAAAAATTAAGCATAATCCCGTGGACAAAGTGCTTTTCTATTCAAGTTTACGCTCAAAAAATATATTACAATAACATTCGATGCAGAAAAGTAATGTCATTTTTCTTTTGTCTATAAACTGGACTTGGTGATACCTTAGGTGTCTCCACATACTATCAGGTGGCTTCACTATGCGTTTGCCCCTCCCTATTCCCCTCTTCATGGGCTAAAGCTGATAGACCCATGCACGCATATTATAATACATGTGGGGATAAAGTCGCAGCTCAGTTACTCTGTCTCACCGGCAGCGAAGGCAGCGAGCCGGCAGATGGACTTCTTCCCGGAGCCGCCAACTCCGATGATCATGGCGTTCCCACGCGCCGTGCGCAGTATCCGATGCACGCGCGTCAGGTGCTCCAGGCAGTCCTCGAACAGCACCACCGACATCTTGCCGATGCGCTCGTTGAACTCGTCCAGGATCTGACGTAAGAACAGCTATTGCATTAGGTTGCCATAGCAACGGTAAGTTGTGAACGAAGTCAGCAGTACATATACATAATTTCATGTTTCTCATTATATTTTTTCTCTAAAATTTCATAACCTGCGCCGCTAACATTTAGTAACGATTCTAAAACGGACGCATTATTTGTAACGTAACGTTCGCTATAAATCGTTAAGAACAGAACGTTTTAACCATAAACAAAAGAGAAAATTGACGATCAGAACTTAAATATATTATACTCAAATATATACCGAAAATACTATATCGTAATAATGTACGACGTTTATTACGGTACGTTTTTATTGCATTTTATTATTATTATTAGGCAATATTTATATTTCGAAAATAGTGAATGAGTAATACCTTTCAATGGTTACTAGCCGCTGTTCTTTTGTAAAATTTTTAACCTTCCTCATAATTCTATCAAAATACGACTAAAACTAAAACTGACCTCTTGAAATAGGAAATAAACAGCTTCATAGTCCAACAAGTCCTCGTAGTATCGAATCTCTTCTTCATCTAACGCGTTGCGGTAGTCACCGAACAGTAGTGGATCTCGCAGGACGTATTCTTCTAACTACAATTGAATTTATTTGTTTCTTACAAATAAGTATTCATACTCTTTTCTAGATGATTGTATGTCAAAACACGTAATAAGCTATTCACGTTAGATGATCAATTGAAATATTAATCAATCAAAACTAACTTATAATTAATTATACCTAAATACTATTATACTTCATACATACTGTGAGTTCCCTTTCTACTTCAACTTCCATTTCTTCTTCTGTTATCAACTCCGGTTCGTCAGTCGTTGCAGCTGGTTTGGGTTTTGGCTCCGCGAATTCTATGAAAATATATATGATTTAATTTTTACTTAAGCTGTAGTTAGTGCTAATTGCCTTATAAATATAGAAGATAGTAATAACTGCACCATTATTTTGAAATCATTGAGCTGTTCATTATAGATCCTCGCGAATCATTACCCTTTACATAATCTGTATTCATAATAAAATGTAAAGGGTAACCTGTACATGAATAGTACATTACGATACGTATGACTAAGTACTCTATGATAGTACTGGTGGATTTGAAACATATCCGTCGAATAGCTACGTTACAAGTCTGTGGAAGCGAGCAACCTTAAATCACTGCTAGCATAACGTGAATGTAATATCTCTTATGTAATAATTATATCCTTTCCTTACAAGTAAAAAGTAATAAGTTCAATGTGGGTCAATTTCAGTAAATTACAATTTAAAGTTTTCGTTTTATTTTGATATATTTCTAACTGATTAATTAAAAAACTGGATATAGAAAATATTGCACTAACTACCCTTCTTTTAAAACTCTTTAGATAAAACTATATGAAATTTAAATTATAGCGAAAGGGGCCTACATTTAATATGTGTATATCATTTTATATTTAAGGTGGAAATCATTATTAATGTTGTCTAGCATGTTTCCTTCCAATCATTGACAAAGACGTTAAAAAGTACTAAAATGATTATTATTAGGAGGTGATGATTATTTAGTTACCATCTTCTTCCTCATCACCGGCCTTCTCCTCTTCCTCGGGAACAACGATCTCCTCCAGAACCACCGGCTCTTCTTCGGGAAAGTATTTCACTATGTGCTCCTGTATGTGGCGCCGCATCAACTCGTTATCCTTTAAAATGAAACAATCATTGTTATCCGCGTTACAGTTATGTCAAAGTTCTAACAATTAGGTATATTTATCAAAACATGTTGCCAGTTGGATCAGTTATTAATGTATATTATGCGAAAATAAAAACAGCTTAATACATTGACCAATAGGGGTACTTTTTACTTTTTTTCTAAGCTGTTACTTTTTAAATTTGGTTTTAACATAATTATTGACAGTAAGCATTTTATTCATATAAAACGGTCGTGCTGAACGAATACGATTTATGCACTAATTGGTGTTGTCTTCAAGATTTTCACTCAAATTAATCGTACATCATTATTATTCCTCACTCTATAAGCAATAAAATTTTTAATAGTACTTTTGTTGATGTGTGTGTGCGATTTACTCGTATACGCACAAAATCAAAACGATTTCCTACACAGATGTTACTCGTATTTAAGTAATGAATGCGTGCTAACGTACGTACACAAGTGCGTACGTACGTGCGCGTGTGACCGACCTGCTGGTTGATTAGTCGGTCGCAGATGACCCGCGTGAACTCGTTCCGCCAGCAGCGCACCACGGCGCGCTTCTCGCTGAAGAAGTTGGGGTGCGTGAGGCACATGCCGGCCGCGATCCGCGAGAGGTCGCGCAGGTTGAATATGTAGTGGAACTTGGCTGGTGTCGGCGGCAACTCTACTATTATTATCTGCGGCAGCATATATTCAACCTCCAATCAATAAATTATGCTCAGATTTATGGCGTGCAGTTTAAGTACTTTAGGATATTATTAAATACACGAGGAACTTTTATCTTGTCTTCGGAAGGATCAAGAAAATTAGCAAGCCCGGAATCATACCATAGCTGTGCTGTTTTATTACAAAATCAGGCGACTATATATTACATAGATAATTAATAAAGTGTCAAAAATAGCATGACAGTTACTATCCAATTAAAAAAGAGACTCATTTTATTGAATATTCCGATGTTCTATTATTTAAATAGCCATACTAATTTTCTTTAAATCATATTTCACATTTTCTGCTATATAGTTACCTATGACTTGAAATAAGGACAGAAATGAAAGGAATATTATTCGTATAATTTGTATAAAAAAATCAATTCAGTATAATTTAAATTTAGTAGCTCGTACATTACCTTATACAGATCCAAGGTCATCTGAACAATTTTGTCGACGATGCCCTGTATCTCGTCGGGGAATATCGAGAAGTGTCCTCTCAGGATCGACGTGTAGATGTGTCTGAGCGTCGTCTCCGACGGGAATTGTAGGTTGTACACCGAGAACATTGAAATGAAGCGAGGGTCCACCTGAACGACGGTAGGAAGAAAATCGAATTAAATATTATTAACATTCAGTTGGTTATTTTTATATATTTTGACATAAGTTTGCAATGACGTACACATTATTTTCTTAATTTATTTTAATAAATGATTTTAAAAAAATACATATAACACAAAAGTCCCTAAAGAATCAAGCATTATCCGAAAATTTTAAGACTTTTTTCTGCTTCAATGTAATATTTAAATAGGAACACTGAAAATAATAGACGCTTGTACAATGTAACAACGGTCGCACGAATAGGAAACGAATAACAGGCAGTAACTGTCACAAATATCGATTACAAAAAAATGTGGAAAATTACTTTGGACCTTACGGCCCAAGTAGATGTTTATACTTCTATTTTTATGTTATCAAAAATCTACTGCCAGAAAAAAAAATTAAATAAATTAAATTCAAAACTCCAAATGCTCACATCATTTCGACCTCCACCAGCTTTACCCATGGCAGCGAGAAAACCGATGTCTTTCAAATTCTTCCAATTTAGATCTTTCCCTCTATCGTAGAATCCTTTCTTCTCAAACAGAAGTTTCAACAGAGCTATTGGTTGTTGCGTGCCGTAAGTATCGACCTGAGAATAAAGACGATCAAAAATTAGTATCTCTGAAAATAAATACATAAAAGACGAAAATTAAGAGTGAAAGTAAAGGGACCCTTCGACGTGTTGAATTACGGTCGAATTTGAACTATAGAGGGATCACAAGTTGGTGTGACTGGATAAGTCGTAGTTAGACTACAGGAGCCTGTTTACTGACAATGGGCATGTTCATGTCGTCGATGAAGACGAGCATCTTCTTGCCGACGGGCGGGCCGAACGTGTCCTTGGTGCGCTTCTCCACCACGGACTCCAGGTTGCGCTG
>DWPA01004608.1:0-12662 GCA_018251375.1 Calpodes ethlius | reverse complement strand
TAGTGCGCACAACATCATAGACTACATAGCCACTTACCATCAGGTGGGATAGTAGTCAAGCACTGTCTTATGTCAATAACTACTTTAAATTTGAAATTTAGCTTTTAAAGTCTTAAAGAGATAAAATAGAGGGCATTAACCACATTTCCATGGATGAATTCGTGGACACCAGCTAATATAATACAAATAAAGCCACTAATAAGTCGGAAGGTTGAAGTTAACAGCCAAATCCAAATCAAATATTTACCTACAGCTAATAGTCAATCATTACTCGTTTACAAACATTTCGGATTCGCGAGCTATGAACTTGTGAGTGCTTTGTGTCGCTAAAAGGGTATATGTCTTACAATGAACATTTAGTGATTCTAAATGTCAATTGAAACGCGATGCGACGTTGTTTTAAAATCCTTGTATACATATCACGTGCATTGTAATTTATTTGTACGTAAATATCCGAAACGGTTACCAACCCTATTGATGAATGTCGGTTATTATTTTCATGAAAACTGTCATTCCTCGCTGAATTAACATGTCATAACGTAGTTGCTCTTCATTATGAGATAAATTATAATTATTATAGTTTAATATGTCACCGCACTACTTTGACATTAGTTATGCAATGGGCTGGCCATATAGTAAGAACAACCGATGGGGAAGAAAGGTCCTTGAATAGTGTCCACGTCTCGGTAAAAGAAGCGTAGGTCGCCCCGCAACTAGATAGACTGACGACCTGAAGAAGACAGCGGGTATTCGCTGGATTCAGAAGGCTCAGGACCGGTCTGAGTGGCGTTGATTAAGGGAGGTCTATGTCCAGCAATGGATCTTTAAAGACAGATAGATAGATGACTTTAGTTTAGAGTGGAGAGGATGAAAAGAGTAGGATAGAGGTTGTTTACTTGTAAAGACGGAACTACAAATTTCCTAAAGCACACGCACATTGCTCAAGAGCTACCTTCAGAATTTGAACACTTATCTGCGAACTGCGAAGGCCGTGTAATTCGTTAAAAGCATCAATAATCTGTTAATGAAATGACGGTATGTCATTTAAGGCGTGGAACGATTTGTTTTTATGAATAAGTTAATATATAAAAGGACATTTAAAAAAAATATATTTACTTATGCAGCCTAACAACATGACGAGCCAAAAAACATACTTAAATAACTATTTTAATTTCTATTTTAATAATGACAATATATTTTTAATCAAGATTGATTAAATATTTTTATCATTTAATTTCATTTACGAAACTATAACTAGTCATATTTTCGTCGCAAATATCGCAATAATTTATTTTAAGGACAAACTACACATGTTGACGGGGGCACTTGATGACGTAAGATGTTTGACCTACAACGAGACAGACTGTTTACTAGCTATGTCTTAAATTACAATTTTTATTCACTAAATATCCTCTAATAGGTAAAACCTAAAGACTCATAATACCTAGGTTAGTTTCTTAATATCATATAAACCTAAATTAAGCATAAAAACAGCACTCCCATAAGTGTGGGAATGTTTTTTTTTTATTGTCTATAACCGGCCATCATAGCAGTTGGGGAAATCTTTTCATATATTATCAAGGTAACCTTTAAAGGCTACAATTTTATGATTTTATAGGCACCAGCAGCATCCGCGATCACCCCTCGAGAAATAAAATACGTGGAAAAGATAAAGATTATTTTACTATACTCTGTGAATAAAAATTAAAACATTGAGTTTGCCTATATCAAAAACCCGCGCGATTTTACTTTGACAGTAACTTAATTGACATAACATACATGTCTAGTTATGTATAATTTATAATTTAATCAGTTAATACTGTAGTGTATAATTATAGATGCATCCCTCCTAAAGTCATCCTGGTGGCGACCAATACTATATTATTTATCTGTGCCCTTACCATCAATATGAACAGTAGGAAATATGGCGCCGATTTCCCGCCAAATTCTTTAGTTCTTTATTTTTGAATAAGTGTCCTGTGTAAAACTTGTTGTATTTAAAAACAAAACATTTTACGTGACAAACTTTTTATCACAAATCTACGCAGTAAATGATTATAGGTATATTAAAATTCATTAAAAACCTACGAATTGTTATTGAGCAACAAACCGAAATAAAATACGACGGCAATCAATTATTCAAATTTTCCCCATTTATAAAATAAAATTATTAAAACACCTTTGGATATTTATCTTTTGTCATTTTTATCGATTATTAACAAACTGATTAATAATTCCATGGAACAACATTTGAATACTACTATTTGTATAATACTATTACAAAACATTGCATTAATAGATACATAATTTAAGATGTATTTGATAGGGTATAATAATAAAATTATGCAAATTATACCTCGCAGGATAAGGTAGGAAAATTCGTTTCGAATTAATGTTTTGAAACACTGTTTATACGCTAAAGAGCCTGATCCAGTGAGAGATAGCAACGTATACAATGATTTGAATAGATAATATTTTGTAGATATTAAAACAATTTGTATATCTGTAGTAATAATCATTAAAACATATCTTCCTATATAATACGTAAAACTTATAACATCGGACTAGTTCAATATGATATTATGGAGTGTAGACAATTAGACGTCATTCCTCATGTTATTCGGCCTATATCAAGATTTATCTAACACTATAAACTGGTAAACTGCCGTTAAAATCACTAAATTACTCTTGAAATTACGACACATTAAACTAATTTATTATTTAAAAAAAACAGTCCCTAGTCCAGGTCAACAGCTTTCGCAGGGCAGATGAAGTTAAAAATTAACTATTAAGCTATTATTAGTCTACTTTGCAACAATCCGCGAAGTCAGCGACTAACCATCGTAGAGTCATGATGATGCTCCGATGATCTTACCCTGATGATGCTCCGATTCGGAGCGAAACACGTGTTGGTGATGGTATGTATGTTGGTATATACTTTAATTTATTGTAGTGCATGCTTTCCTTTGCGGGAGGGAGGTACCACGCATGTATTAAAGTATATACCGTCATACATTTTAATCGCGGATTGTTGCAAAGTATACTAATAATAGCTTAATAACAATGGATATCCGCAAAGTAACGGCTGATACTATTAACTATATTGAATATTAACCTCGAACCAGGTGGCAAAATAACTTGGGTTGGACATTAACTTTTCTACCAACCTGCACTATAGCAACGATAGTGTAGGCATTCTGAGTTGTGAGAAAAGATCAGTACTGTGGCCTATTAAAGGGTTGAAGCCAAAAGCCATTTAAACTCTTGCGCAGCCGACGCTCTCATGTGCCATTGTTATCAGAGCTTGTAACGTCAATCCTAAAATAAAGAGAATAACAAAACTTGCCTCTTGCTAACGATCATTATCGAGTCATCTACGTATAGCTTAAATTTTTACGCAGAATATGTCACGGACATCGGCGTATAATGCAAAAGTCCATTAAGCATTTCAACATTAGAAACTGTTATTGTGTGAATTGGTCTTAATATATTTACTTATACAGCTTAGATACGCTTAGATACGCACTCGTATTTTATTCGGATTCATATAGTTCTAGTATTTGTAGATGTGTCATTAAAAAAAAATAAAAATAATAAACGCTAACACTCTCATACCCACGCAGTAGGATTCCCTGTGTCGCGGGTTGCATGGACAACACTGTTAACACGTCACTAACACCCATGACCCGAGAACAAATATTTATCTGTCACATAAATATCTGCCACGGCCGGGAATTGAACCCAGGACCCCTGGCTTCGCAGGCAGGGTCACTACCAACTAGGCTACGGGGCCGTATTAAATTATACATGTACATATATATACATAAAATCGAACATACGTAAAGGCATAGCAACTTAGAGAAGAGCCAGGCCAGGAAGGACAGATAAACAAACACTTTCGCATTTACAATATTAGTATAGATTAAGCTGATTGAGGGAGGGGCCCTTTATTTTAACCCCTATTTTTTATAACATTTGATTAAAATACTATATATAGTAATAAGTAATAAATATGGAGCCCGCTGAACAACTACCTCTCCCGTACCTCCATACCCCTACCCCCCCTGGACCCCTACTAAAAAGCTGTAGCCACACCCATGAAGGAATAACATGGCCTCATTAACAAAACTAGTAACGGCACCGCGAAATTGCGATGTAACTTTTTTTTACTCATTTGCGTTATCAGAAGAGGTCAGCGGTGAGGTCACTTCGATAACTTTATTATTACGTGGCACTGTAAAGGGGTACACATATGTGTCCCACACATCATACAATTTAATTGTTAATTCAATAAATTGAAAAAAATAGGTAGTGTGAGTGTTAAATAAAAAAATGTTAGCTTTTTTCTCAGTCTCTTGTTTGCAAATTTTGGGGTCTAGAAAAAACGTTATTCTGCTGACACTCCGACGAAAATATGGCAAATAACGTTATTTTTCTGCACCAAATATTATTAAATGTGATAAAAATACACCGTTTCCAAGGAAGCTTATCTCTCGTTTCTCTGTGAATAAATTTATAAAATTACGTTGACGAACACCAACGAACACAAAAAAATGAACATGAAATAACAAAACAGTGTTTCCAATCGTTGTATTGTTGCTGCAACGTAGCTTATTTGGAATGCAAAATGTCTCACGTGTGAATAAAACTATACATTTTCAGACACTATAAAGGATTCTATAGACTAAATATAGGCTTAGTCAAAACCATTACTCCCACGTATAAGTAAAATGTACTTAAACGACCATTTCCATTGTCTATGAATCCCAAATGATTGGTACACGGTCCCGCGATTCGAATGTCTTCCTACGCTACGAGCTCACTGCGGGATGCAGCGTGGGTGTCTGCTGGTCTCAGGGAACTAATCTTGTCTAATTTATGTTTTTCGTATCATCCGTAAATCCGGCACTGGGTATATTAATGCGGAGGTATCAGCGTGTATTTAAGCGATTAATTAGTATCATTGATTGGATGTGAAACACATTTATTTGTACACGTGAAACAACGTTATAGAAAATCGCATTTAAATTGGGGAAGCCGTCTTGTGGTTAATTGGAAACTAATAAGAATCCTTTTACACGAAACATAAATTATTTATTATCTGTTATTCGTTCCGTCGCGGGTAAAAATAAATTAGGTACTTCGGTTTTTCCCGACTGCCAAGGAAGGGTTATATTTTCGCGCGTGTCTTGTTTGCAAATGTATTTATTAATAATTCGTATCTTACAAAAGACTGGGTAAATTTCGTCAGTTTAGGTACATGGGTGTTTGGAAAAAAAAATGGCGATTTTGTGGCGCGAAATAATAATGGGATAGTGTATAGTTGGGTGCCTTTTGTTAATACAATAATATACTGATCGCAACAGCGGGACTTGGTGGTTGGGTGGGTAGCTCCTAGTGGCAATTTTTCTTGAAATTTTCTGTGTTACAAAAGACACGTGAAGCAATAGGTGTTATCGTCAGAAACATTTTGGAGGCAAAGAGGCAAAAAACTATTACTTTTGGGTTATCCACTAATTTCTCTGCCAAGATGGACTGGAACAGCATTGTCAAGCCAGTTCTAGGCCTTCCTAAAAACTTTCCAAAAGTGTAAAACGTTGAGATTGCCTATCCAGGGATGAGTTACGTTAGTTTCTTTGTGATGAATTAAAAACAGTTTTAATATCATAGTATAATTTTTGAAATTGTCCGTTTCGTTACTTGATGAATGATAAAGGCATTAAATTTTACTTTATTACTCTTTAGTTAATCTCAGCTCACTTGAAATAAACAAAATAATCTCACAGATAAAAATAGATCTGCCTATAACAGGTACGGAGGTACGAACCGATATTTGAAAGTCTCAACGTAAATTGAGCTATGTTAATGATTCATTTCAACAACGCTTATAAAAAGTTAAAGAAAAAAGAATTAAATATTAAGTTTTACAATGTTTTTATATATTATTTATTCTCTAAAGCTTTCCCGCCTACTTCGCCAGACGTATGTAGGTAGACATGGTTTTATCTTTATTTATTTAAGTATATGCAAGTATTTGTCTAGTCATAGACTAAATACTTATAGTCTGTTGAACTTTTGTTTCGCAATTTTTTTGTATTAATTGCGCGCCAATTTCTAAAAAACAGTAAATATTATCGTTAATAAACCTTTTCGTTTTAGGATTCCGCAGTAAAAACGCTACCCTTAGAGTTTTATTATCGTTGTTGTCGCATATCCTTCCATCTGGTCGAGGATTAGTTTAGAGAACCTTAGTAGGTACTAAAAAAGCAGTTATTTGATTTGGTATAGACGCCTCGACGGCACTAGTATTAAAAAATGCAAACACATTTTATTATTTACGTGTTTTAAATACACTTTATAGCGTATTTTTTTACTACCAGCGTTTCGGTAACATACTTTATTATGAAGGAGAAGAAACGGCGAAAGAAATTTCTCAGCTCTGTTTAAATAATATGTACCTATAATGAGGATGATTTTTTCTCGTGTCGTGTTCAAAAACATTAGTTGTAGGTCAGACCATTATTCTATTCAGGATTATTAAAATGTTGGTTTTTGTTATAAGTGATCTGTACTCCGCTTGCCAGATAAATAAAGGGTTTTAGATTTGTGAAAAAAAATACTGTAGTTGTATATAATAATCGCTTTCAAAGCAAAACTGTCATTAAAGTTTGGTGGGTAGTTATAAATTAATTGTGTTTATTTGCAACGATGTTTTATTAATGGACGTAGGTTAACTATGGGCCATATGCTGTTTTAGACTCAAGGGGGGGGAGAGGAAAGTTAATTTTAATAGTAAAGGGGGGGGGATCAGATTTTGCATGAAAACGACTTGAGAGGGAAATTTTATGAGCGACATTAGGTATAATCCCGTAGGTATATAACATTCAGAGGGAGGGAGGGAGCGGATCTCTTTCCCCTTCATAACGTAGGTCTTCTTTAGAGATCTGTCGCTAATGTTGTCTTTATGGCGACCCTGAAGTCTGTCCCTTGAATTACGTATTTTACAGCGTCTCCATATAAAAAGAGCGGAATATGGTCCCCATTGTTAGTTTACAACTCGCTTTATAGTTTTACGGATAAGTTTTATCAGATACAATGGCAATAAACAATGAGTTGACCCGCTCGATAACGCACGCTGTCGTTAGGGCGTGTTCACAACTACTACTTTATGTAGTTATATAAAATATTTATTAGTTAGTCAATAATGATCAGGCGTGCCTGATAGTGGTAAAGAATAAAATACATATATTAGGACAGTGAATAATGACGTTCTTTGATATTGAAAACATTTATTGCTTCTCTGACACCACGTGGTCAAGGACGTAAATGAGAAATTCTTATTATTTGTGGTGTAGTAGCCTAGCAGAGGAGAAGGTAGTTAATTAATAGACATAAGCAACATCAAATCACCAGAAATCCATATCATAACTGATGAGTTGCCGTCCCAGAAAGAAGAGAGATACCAGTCAAATTATTTAATTAAAGTATTTGGATTGAATTACTTGAAGGGTTTTAGTAAGGAGGTACATTTGAGAGGTCCGCTACACTTCTATTCACTATTCTGTGAAACTTAGGAGAATAAAATAAATGTTTAGATTTTAAAATTTTAAATTGACGACAATCGGTTTTACCCTCTGCGTTTGAAGTTTGTTAAAATTTAAATTTACGTTTCGTTCTTCTCTCTTTGCTAGGGCCAATAGCAACAGTCCATTCGTAAAGCAAAAACATTTTTTACCATAAACTTAATCGAATTGATTTACGACCTGTTTCGTTACTGGCCCTCTTTGATGTATGAGGGCTATTTAGAATGCTGATAGTTTGAAACGTCCTTAACCTGACTAATTGGGTCGGCCGTAAGTGATAGACTATATTAAGTTGTGAGATGAGTGATCACTAGTTGGAAAAATGGTGTTTTCATTCTCTAGATCGTAAATACATCAATTATTAACATTAAACGAAATGAAATACTAAAACTGATTTGTATCTTCAATAAAAGTACAAAAAACAAGTCCTGTTGACGATACCGAGTCTCCGCTATCAACAATATCAACGCACTAATGACTCACTGCATTGAATGGGTCTCTTTTCACAATTGATGAAGTATAAAGCGTATTCTATCATGTTGCGATCATGCGGCACCGAGTTCATTTTATAACGTTCAACTAAAAAGGATTGTTTAAGAACGTTAACTAAACTATATCTTCCTTCAAGAAAGAGAATTACATTTGGGGAATATAAATGCTTACATTTTCAGCTCGAAACACATACTGTATAATATGTAATAAAAAAAATCGCTAAAAGACTTTGATAGCTTGATTTACATTTTGTATTTTTTATGGTGTCAACATATACTTAGAGATCTCATGCACCTTTATTCTAAGATTTCCAAGTCTTATCCAATGTTATCGATCAGGCGTTGAGCCGCTTAAGCCAGTTCTGCGAGTCATCACAGGACTATATTATTATCAGATATAATGTTGTCTAAGCGACGGGTCGGAATGAACTGTGTTTGCAATTGAACTAAGTGACAGTGAGCGAAAAAATTATCATCTTCATGGAATATCTAGTATAATGCAATAGTCTGTAAGAGGTTTCATTTAAGTAAATATTGCAAAGCAATATACAATATTGCGTTTACTTGAAGAAGACAGCGGGTATTCGCTGGATTCAGAGGGCTCAGGACTGGTCTGCGTGGCGCAAATTAGGGGAGGCCTATGTTTAGCAGTGGACCTTTAAAGGCTGATCATATCAACCATTTTTTTATATCAAAAGAACTTTAGCCAGTAGCTATCGAATCGCATTTTTCTAGGTTATTCTTATTCATAATATAAAGAAATAAAACCCGTATTAAAGTTTTAAGATCAACTCAGCTATATTCTTTTTATTGTCTTCCATGTTTACAAGCGGAACGCATTAAATTGCTCCAGAGCTATCACGAGCTTCTTTATTGTGTATTAAAGATGTCCTTGCGTTTGTAGTGAAACGGAAGCTGTCTCGATATTGTTTCTGTACCGTCTACTCTCAAAGAGATTTTGGATGTAATATTGTACTTTTCATTGTGGAATTGGAGTTATTGTATTGGTAATTTGGTTACGTTTTCCAAGGGAACAAAACCAGAGAGAAGTACCTTAAGTGACAACAAAGCGATTTCAAGAAGGAAGCGATGAAGGTCCGTTATTAGTGGTGCTCTGACGTTACAACATTACGACTTACTTTAGAATGGGGGTAGGTAGGAAATGGGTCAAAATTACCAATTACCTTCAGTACCATCGAGATTTAACTGGGTGGGTCAAAGTATGAGACATGAATGAGGAAATTGACTGTTAGAAGGTGGGTGGTGCATTCTATTAACACTTATATATACTTATATATAGTTTTATAATGATATTCCATACTAATTTATGTTTTATTAAAATAACGGTGGCTAGATTTGTGCGTTTTGTTCAAGTCAATGTAACAACGTTAATAACTCGGTACAATTTTTTTTTTAATTATTGCTTGAAATATTTATAAACATCTAATTTTTATCGTCAGTGTAATGGTTGAAATAATAAATGACATACAAAAGAGTATTGACAAAGTACCTTAATAAAAAATATTAGGATTTCAATTGTAAAGAAAATTCATTAGGTACGGCGTACGGTAGTAGCAGAATACTCAATATTTATTTCTAATACTTAAAGGAGTCCTGAAAAGATTCATCTGATGACATGGAACACTACATTGTGAAATATTATATAATAATATAACTAAAGTACATCGCATGAACAATTACATAATAAACAAAGTGTTGTTTTATATTGACGAATAGATTTACTTAAAATATCATTAACGGGTGCTGAACGAATGTTATCACGTATTGTGTTATTTATAAATATTACAAAGTAAAGTCATTAATTTGCATCATAATTCTGCACTCCGCATAGACATAATGCGAGGACAATAGCGAGAGTAAAAAAATATATTGATTATCAAAACGTAAAAAAACATTATAGTGTCATTGTAAACACACCCTAACACTTAATATTTGAATGAACGGCCCTATCTAGAAACATCGCTAGTGTGGTTCGCGCTAACTGCCCGCTCGAGTACTTTACATCGCACATGAACCGCTCAACAGTTTTCACTGCGCTTCCGAACTATTAAAGGTTAGTTCCCTCGTAACCATTTTATCCTCGACTTCACTTACCCAATATGAAGAGAAACCGATGAAGTGGAAATAAAAAAACACAATATTTCTCGCACGATGTACGCGTTATCAGTTAATGCGTTGCTTGGTAACTGTGCTTCTAGCTATGTTGTTTATTTTCCTCTATTCACTTAGTATTTGAGTAATTTCACTGATTTATTCTGATTCTGTTGTGTTTAGATTGTTAAGTTAATTTTAAAGAAATAAGTCTTAGAACCGTAACAGCCGTACGTAACGTGTAACCATTTCAAGGAAGCCTTCAAAGACAGCCTTGGTCAGATAAAAATGTAGCGATATACTTTTCGAACGTTTTGGAACGTCATAAAAAACAAATTACCAAACTTGTGTGCGTGTCGGCGATCGTACGTACGTGATATTAGCACACACACGTATATTTTATGCTTCATTTTACGTTAATATGATGATTAAATTAACCGTCTAGGCGTTAAGTTAAATGTAATTTTACTATAAATGGTTAAATAGACCACTATTTATTATGATGCCGTAATAATTACATATAATTAAGTTACTTATAAAATATTATAATTATAATCTCACTGCGGAAATAGCTATGAGTTGTGTTTGTGAGATTATACTTACTGAGATGATCCTGTGTCCAGTTTCTTTTATGCTCAGTTATATTACATTTGTATTTGGGTAATGATTAGTTTGATTCCTGGCTGAGGCAAGGCAACACAAAAAACTTGTGCAAAAATATTCTTAGTAACATTTGTACTCGGATCTTGGGCTTTTGCAACGAAACTATGTATTTTTTTTTCGAGCGTTCTTATTTTTTGTTATAATATTGCAGTGCCGTTTATTGTTAACTGTATGAACAATATTTGTCAACTGTTTTCGCTTTAATTAATCATTAATAAAGAATCTAATCCAACAAATCCATCATTTCATGGATTAAATGATAAACGATTCGCAAATTGTTTGTACATAACTGTTACATACATTTTTGTTATTTTACATCATCGAAGAAAAAATATGATTACATGAAAAAAGTACAAAAAAATATTTCAGAGTCGTCACAAACTTGTAAAATATTTACTATTCAATTAATACGTTATTCTTTAGTTTTATCACGTTACATCGTAAAGTTATAACATTCTGTATACTCAGTATATTTACACTTAAATACGCTTATATTTGATAACAAGATCGAGTACTCAAAACATTGTCATCAGTGATAACTAGTTAGTTTGGTGATCATTAGTGATAACGTCATAGTGATGACGTCAGAGATAACGTAAAGCCGCGTTCACATAAAATCAGAATACCTACTGTCTGGTTTATTGTTATTTATTAGAAACTATAACATTGATAAGTTTATTATTACGACACTGATATTGAAAATGATAATATATTTTTAACAATGCCAATTGTAATAGTTCATTTTTATATTTTTATGCGAATATTGTAGTTTATTGTGAGATCAAAAGTGCCGTTATGTGGATTAGAGGATTGCTCCGTCATTGTGCTCGGATTTTATGACAGCAAAAATGTCTATTGCATAAGATTAGAATTTATTTGCGATTTTTATGTTACGAATAAGGAAGTATATATTTTTTTATCAGAAGCTTACCGACTTACTGTTTTTTAACATAAAAAGCATAGAAATCTTTAAATTACAAACTTAGGTACGTTCTTGACTATAAACTAGGCCTTTTGAACTAAATGTCTGAATGTTTTATTGTAGTCGTATTCAATGTTTAATATAATAAATTGAGTAAAAATAATAATGTTAGCTGCTAATTCGTAGAGGACACGAAAATTTACATTTCTTCCTTTTTTAAAATTCTTAGCTATGAATTAAAAATAATAACTTAGTAATTACTTCAATTCAAGTAAGTACACTTGTATCTTAGTCAGAGTAAAGTAATTAATCGAAGTAATTACTTTGTCTTGGTTATTAAGATACGTGTGTAAGTCTGTTTATAAGAAGCATTTTAGCAAATTTATGAAATAATAAAAGTACTATAATATTGTCTTTCCAATAGTATCTGTTCGAAGTCTTCTAATCCGCATTTGGCCAGCGTGGTGGACTATGGTCTATACTCCTCACATTGTGTGAGGAGACTCGAGTCCAGCAGTCCGACAGTTATGGGTTGTGATGATGATTATTCATGATGAATACCATCCAATTTACACGTGTCAAAAGCTTCAATCTATGTAGGGGAGAAACAAAGTTTATTCAAGAAAAACGACACACGTTTTTTCAAAAATGATTTACATTTTTTATAGTTTTCTCCATTTCTAATGATGTCTAGAAAAAAGTTACTTAATATTTTTTTTATCTGTAGTCAAAACATAATCCTTATAGCTTCGTCATGTTCATGTATCTGTCCGTCCGTAGCATAACGCAGAAACCCTTCCTACTACAAAGTTATTATTTGGCATGAGAATTCATATTTATCACGCCGACAAAATGGGAGAATAAAATCTTCAAAAAGAGTTGCTTATCATG
>DWPA01004607.1:0-12663 GCA_018251375.1 Calpodes ethlius | reverse complement strand
AAAGACATTCTGGGTAATGTTTACAAAAAATAAATAATTATTTTAATAGGTACCTATCTTTTATCGTACGTACTAAATGGATGTTTTTTTTATATTAATAAAAATACCGTGTTGATGTTCTAAAATGTTAATTAATTTAGGTTCCTAAGTTGTTTGTTTATACCAGCGACAATGACACGACAAAATGTCTTAACGACTTTCGCGGGTGCAAATTGCACCTGATACATTTACGCGTGCGATATTTTGCAGACTATATCTGCGATTGCATTGCGACAGTTGCTAGTATGTGCGATGTACGGTGGACATTGGAATATTATGGTCAGGATTTTTTGTCGAGATATATATCTAATTGTTTTTTTAATTATTGTTATTTTTTTTATTAATTATAAGTTATTGCTCAACATTGCAATAATCACACGTGATGACCTATCATTACGTAGTGGAGATACAGTGTAGGGCGGTGCGTGCACTAACTTAGCAATACAAATATTCAAGCAATTCCTTTGACTATATCGTAATGACTATATAGAGTAATAGACTATATAGACTAGTAGAGTTCTATGACAGTACTGTTTCTAAGATACTTTTCACCCAGGATACTAATAATTAATTGAACAATGAATATTTTAATATAATAAAATGTGAAAATGAAAATAACGCCTGAAATAAAAGTGTAGCAAAATTTTCAGATGTGCGTACTTATAACTATAGAGTTACCAAAGCGAAGCTTGAATTTAAACTAACAATATCGTGTTTCAACTACTCAATGTTTAATACCATTTATTGTACATACATTAAAACAGTACATTAATAGACATTTAAGTATTATAAATCTTTCTTATCATCAAATGGTCCTGTAAATAATGTTTAGCACCCGTTTTAAACCGTGTAATATTTGAGCTAGTTCGCAGTAAAACAGTACTGTGTACTCAGTTATTTCATAGCATGTCAGCATTTCTAGTAATAATTAAGCACATTAGTTTTCTTTTTAAAACTGAATTACTTGCGTGGTACAGAGTTCATGCACCTTTGTTTAGGGCTATCCCTCTCTGCGCTTGATGTAACATTACTAATCTCAGTCCCCCTCAGAGTCAACGAACTCTAACCCCCAACATTATATTATATTTTTCTTATTTACGACTCGAATCATTTGTAAATCTATAATCCAATATTTTATTTATTACGACTCGCATGATGTGCGCGTGGTCACCAAATTTTATATTATTCTTACAACAGTTGATAAAGACATATTAAAAACCACCTCGCTGTTTAAAATATCAGCAACATTATGAAATGGCGTCGAAGTATCTACGTTTCGTATAAACGGTGAAAATATGAGAAAAAGAAAAATATTTTACTCTCGCTGTGAACTTTTTGCGGTGGTTTTTCTAGAAATAATTACCATGGCTACATTAAAAGCAAAAAACGCTTCGTTGGATAACGACACGATACAAGTAAAGTAACAGAAATAACCCGGGTAAAGAAGAGAGGTGCGTGATTTATTGATAGCTTTATAGAATTCTTTTAATCTGTCCGACAAACGACTGATATTCGACTTAACAGTCTTATAAGCGTACAAATTAATGTCTTATTCCGGATATCAGAAGGTTTTATCTTTGTTGAATTAAAGGACGAGGTGTGTATCATTAATATATATCATTAAAATTTGCTACTTTTTTGCTACTTTACTCGATGCATTTATGAACGTAAATAATAAAACTATTACGTGATACATAGAATGGTATTTGTTAATAAAAGTTATATTTCGTACATTAAAAAGCATTTTAAAATTTTTATTTCAATTATATAATCGATTAAATTATAAGTGTGTATAATATAAAAACCACTAGAGATCATTTAGAGTTGTTTTAGGTAAGGAAACTATCTATCCATAATCTGCGGATAAGTCTGTATGTTAAAATTATACAAACACTGACGTTTTGACAGTTTTGAAGCAACTGAATTCAGAGTAATAGATAAAAAGAATTTTGTTGCATTTGTAAAAGCACAAATTGTTAGTGACGATTCTTTTAAGTAAGATAAAAATAATGAATGACGTAGACTTTATAACATTATTAGTCTTAATTGTAAGACGTTTATGTTTATATTAAAAAGTACACACAAATATTATGGCTCATATGGCAAAGTTGATACGCCGACCCTGTTCTACGTAAGATTGTGTTGTAGGAATCTGCAAATGCTGCTAAGACACATGTATCTGATCAGTTCTGCAAACGTTTCCGAAAAAGTTAGACAATATTTATATTTGTCTAATCAATGCATTGTAATTAAACTATATTTTGTTGAAAAGACATGCAGATGATTTTCTATCTCCGTTTCTCCTCTATGATAAAGCACCTTTCCTAAACGATGGTAAATATTAAACTCTAAAGTTTATCAGACTTGAAAATACAGGGTACTTGTACCTAAAGCAAAAGGTTTAGTTTCATGATTATGATTTCGTGTTATGGATCAAAACAATATTGGTCTTTGAACAGTAGTTTCTAACTCTCCAACTCTGAGAGAACAGTGAGTACTTGGTAATAATGGTTTTCGGCAGTTTTCGTTTATCCTTATGTTCTTCGTGTTATGACTAACGTTGTATTTGGTACGAACGTTAAAGTTGAGAATATATATATACCAGATGTTGCCCGCGGCTTCGTACACATGTAAGTAAATAACGACGATAAAAGGTAAATTCCTTTCTATCACTGGTTGCTAGGCAACCTTTTTGATACTTACTTGAATTTGAGTAATATACATCGTAATGGATCTTTCCACAGAAATGAGATGTATATTCGGAGAAAAAATTTGCCTATAGTACTCGTCGTCTTCTTAACTGTCTCCAAACCAGAAATCATACCATAGCAGAGCTCCATTTCGCCGTTGCCTTGACAATAGGACAAACAAACACAAACGATATATATTTCATTATTGAACTTACTTATATTATCGTAAATAAAATTCAAAGTTGTGATGGACATGTCAACACACTAAGACAAGAACACACACACCGAAACCGAGAGCAGAAATTTAAACTGATCCCTCAAGATTCTGCTTCGCTGAGTACCCGATCCAGAATTCATTGACTGATGGTTTGGTATCTTAACCATTGCCACACACGGATGATCTTAAATAGGTATAAAACATGATCTTATGTTATAAGCGTAATAGTAAAACAGCTTTAGAACATTACAATATATCTATGAAAGTGAACCAGCGGCGTTGCTACTGTTAAAATATATTATACCTGTGCCATATTCATTGTGCTAAAATTAGTCTAGCATGAAACAATAACGATAAGAAACCTAATTTCAGTAATGAATCTAGCCCATATATCATACGGGTAATAAATTTTGATCGTAACGATATCGTGGTCGTGTGGTAGAAAATTTCTGTTAACAAAAAAGCATCGTCGAAGCAAAACAAGCGAATAAGGAAGATAAATGAATTACTTACATTTTGAACGTGCCTATTTCTACTAAAACATCCTAAAGGAATTCACCGCTTTTATACTTGATCAATAACCGCGAACGCTCGGGAATTTCTTACGTAACTTTTGTTGTAGGGATACTAGGCATTGGGGTCTATTTTAATGAGGATAAATAACTAAATGTAAGACACACAGACAACAAGAAGATAGTATTCAGTAGCATTTAATTTAAATACAACATATATTGATATTTTAACGTAAAACACCTTCCTTACTAATTTCGCTTTGAATAGTTCATTTATCACATGATACTACAAGTTATAGTACATAAATTATAATTCACAAGAATTACAGCTATTACAACGCTATACAGTTTGGCAGACATGTAAGTAGATTATACAAATTGTACTTTTTTGATTAAATAAAAAAAAAATTACTATGTACTTATGCATGTAAATAAAATTGGGGTGTCTGTTTGTAATATTAAAATAATCGCTTTTTACTGCATGCATATGATATGCATACACCAAAATAACATTTTTTACAATTTTTGTCTGTCTGTTTGTCTGTTTGTTATGGCTAATGTCTGAAATGGCTAGACCTATTTTTACAGGACTTTTATTGGCAGGTGATGCTGATGCAGCTGATGGACTAAGCTAAACTTAAATACCATGCGGACGTATTCGAGGGCACAGCTTGTACTAAATATAAGTGGCAAAGAAAACGTCCATTCAATAAATTTACTATACAATATACTTAGACCTACGTGTCTTATATTCTAGTCATCTCCAATAAAAGTTAAGCGATTTTCTAATTCTATCAACAGTCATTTCAAATAGAAAATTTGTGTTAAATCAGGTCTATCCAGAGTAATTGATTCTAAAGAAAGGTCTTTCAGGGGTGGCATACTTAATGATATATTTTTATTGATATCGAGGGTCTGTTACGTACTTACTGATCTATGCATTTTTGAACTTAAATAGTTTGTTCTTTTTCATGGTCATTGTTCATAACTTTCATCATAAATTTTAGTTTTAATACGTGAAATTAAGCGTATGTAGATAATTACAATGAATACTATTCGTTTATGTCATATTTGATAAGAAATCTTTTTAATCTGTATTAAAAATTCCAACTCATACTTTTTTATAAAATTACACATAATTTAAAAATGTTGTAGCGCATTTTGATTCAAACCGATGCGCGATGGTTGGTTGGGAGATAATTTAAGGGATATTAATCTCCTCTATTGCGTACTTAAGTGCAATAAAGACCTTTTATTGAACGTAAAAAAATACGTCTGAAAATTTAACGCAATATTTTAAACAAAGAAATATTAATGTAGAATTATGAAAACCAAAATATCAATTTCTTTGCTTGGTTACGTAAAAAATATGTTCAACCTCTAATTAAAAAAAGTACTAAGTAAAGGTGTATCCGGTTCGCTGTGTTTTTCATATTTTGCGAGGGTGGTATTATTTTCTTCTGTAAGTGTAGAAATAAATTCCAGATTGCTACAGTGTTTATCTGAACGGTGAATATTTTTTAATTTCTTCATGTTTTAGGTCTGTACTAAAAACTCTAATTAACGTAATAAATTTAACCAATATATATACATTCACAATCTCTCAAGATTATTATGTAAATTCCTTTCATTAGTCTTCTGCCTTATTTTTTTTTTATATTCGAGTAAAACTGCTAATGGTTTAGCGAATAATTATTGATTAAGCATACCTTGTAACAATCGTGAAGGCATTTTGAAACATTGGACAACGGCTATCAGTCAGAAGCAATATATTTTTATTTACAAGTTAATTCTCAGATTGGTTGCAATGCCACTAATTACGAAAAAGCTTTAAACGCAGCAATCTATATATAAATTATAAAATATAAACATATTAAGCGTAAAGTTACTCACCATTTTAGACATTTCAAATTGTTTATTTGTGATTTGGCAGCAACTGTAGCACCGTAGCAGTATGGTAGCCGTGGCTCCGTGGCAGTATAATTAAAAAAAAATGTGCAGGATGATTATACATGGCACGTCTAATATGTTTCACATATCGTATAGGTAAGAGCCTAGAAAGCACTTCTCCGCTAAGCAGAATACTGCAAAGTGTGGCTGAGTAATTACCGGTACAAAAGGCGCTCTATACAGAATGCACAAATACTCGGCAACGCGTTCTGCTCCTGACAACCGTTTTGTCTCAAGTTGCGGGTGAAGGGCGGGTGCAATAAGCGCTAAGGAGTTTGCAGACACGCATTCTGGAAAAAAAACATGCAGTAAAATATAACAACATTATTACTTATAACAACAACAAAGATGTTAGTTGCACGTGAAAATGTTGTAATCATAGTTTTAAGTTTAATTTCCAACGCATTTACATTTTGAACTGAACTATTAAGTACAGTCGTGATCAAGGAATCATGAATTGGTGTGAATGGTGTGTTGAAAACATCCTTGTATAAATGCGTATCGTGAATGCTTTAATGATTGTGCTAGTATATACATCTTCATTCACTCATTAATTCATTCTTCTTGAAGTATAGATTTTATTTTTCTCGGATATGATTCAAACGAAATAACGTGTAGTATGGAAACGTTATTTGAAAATATCGTACGTCGCTTCTTCGATGTTTGAGAATTATATACGTAAAAATATTATATTATGATCGGTAAGAGGAGGGGGAAGTATGTTGTTTTCTGGGTGTTAGAAAGAGCGAATAATATTTCGTAAAGTCTGTAATTCACTTATTATTTATTTTTGTAATACTTTATTGTGCACAGATAATACAAAAATGTAATACACTTGTATATTTTCGTAATTAAAAATTAAGAAAGTAAATGAGTACCCAAAGCTAACTGTTATTTCATTTCTATTATTTAGCGCTACGTGAATTGAAAATAATTTCTAGTGAAGTCTTTGGGAAAATAATTAAATAAAAACTGTTGTTTCTGAACACGATTTGACTTCAGATGCATTTCTGACGTTTCGATATAATTAGCGTTGTTTAAATTAAAAATGAAATTTCTGGCATTATGAAGGGTATTTCAAGCAACTTTTCATGATTTTCAAATATTTCTTTTGTCATACACTTATTCGAATATCGGGTACATTGAAGTTGTGATAAAACTAAGTATAAGCCTAGCGAATTCATACAACGTCCGTTATTCAGCGAGGTACCCTACGAGCAAAAACAAATGATTGGACTTATTCATAACTATAGTCCGTACACCTTCACCTGATCATCAAAAAACTGTACAGGAGACAAACAGTTATTGATATAGATATTGATTAATGATAATATCATTAAATATTTCTATTTCTTGCCGATGGAATGCTGATATTCTGGAACTATATAACATTTTTCATTGACATACGAAATCTTTAACGCGTCTGTATTAACTTATAGTACTAATATACTAGTGTCATAGCTCTCCACATATTGTTTAAAGATATCTATAGCTATGTCTATGAGCCTTTCTGAGTCCACTGCTATATATAGTCCTCGCAAAATCGGCGGCACTCCGACCGGCTTATCCCTTTGAATACAATAGTTTCCTATCATAACCTTAGTTGATAGAAAATCTTGAGATGCGAGGAAAATCCCCGTCGTAAACATATCATAACTAAACTACTAAGGACAAGTAGTAACGATGCATTATTTTGCACGGAGTGACTGTTTAATTACGAGTACAAAAGGCGATCCGTCCAAAACATATCTACCAACATACTCTGTCTCTGAACTGAATGCGGCCTTCTGTGCCTGACATCTGTTTTGTCTCAACTTGCGGCTGTTTCGCCAACAGCTTATTTATTCGTACAATCGTTACAATTTATGGCATGTACAAGTATAATTGTACGTTACAATTTAAAGCATGTACAATTATTGTACATTACATAATTTAACCTCGTTTACGCCGTGATGCTGTCTTTGTTTGACGCCTGACTGAATATTTAATACCTAGATCTCTTTCATGCTATTGGGTATTACTAGAAATAAGTTAGTAGCGATCATTTATTCATATCCCGAACGTATAGCCTTTTCGAATCGGTCGATCACTTATGTAAGAATATGATGACGTCAAAAGTAAAAGGAATTATTTATTGTTTTGTACTTAGGTATAAAAAGAATTGTACATGAAAAGAACTAAGCGCTACGACACGACCACTTGACACGAATAAAAGGCCATTTACATTTAACGATCGTTTTGTGGTAATGTGGAAAAGCAATTCTAAAGCCAATGGTAATTAGTAAATATGTATTTTCCTCTTCGCCGCATTAAGTTTAATTGAAGTCATTTACGTGAAGATGGTGTGTTTGTTAATGATACCTGAACTATGCCAATAAATATATATATGTATGTATAGGAAGAATATTAAAAAGGATAGTTTTAAAATTTACTATGTGGTGCACATTTTAAGGTGGCTATAGTAAGCCACATATTAGGTAGAGCTACTACGTATGTGAAAGCTGAAGAAGTCATAGATTATAGACTACATTAAACTATAGATAAAGAATTTAATAAGGATACAGATGTGAAAGCTATAATTTTTTTAACAACATGTATACTACATGAATTCATAATTTCTATCTAAAGTGAATTAGCGTATTTTGGTTAAAAAAGTTAACAAAAATTCAGAAGAACAAATATGAATTTTACTCCTCACGACATAAAGTTTAATTTAGCACATTTACATAAAGGCCGTTCACTTGTTTATGGTAACTGGAATACGCCGATAAACATGCAGGATAGACTTTAAAGACTTCATAAATAAACAAGGCCTTAAGTAAAACTGTTGTTCAAGCCCGCCCGATTTTTGCAGCCAATTTCACTCTTTTGTGAAAATTAATCTATCGTTGTTTTGGTTCGTGTTATCTTTCGTTTTTGAAACTGAATTTGAGGTTGTAGATTTTTAAAGAAGCTTTTTTAAAGCGCTTGAATTTTAAGTCATCTTATAGTCATGTTACATTTAATGAAACTATATTTGTGAAAAGATATTGTAGAGGTTATTGTATAATATTACAGAGCCAACAATATTGATATTGGTCGCTTTTTGTCTGTTAGTCATTTTGTATGTGCGTTTGTTTCATCTAATCTCAGAAGCGGTTTAACTGATTTGCGAACGGTTTTTACTGATATATCGAAGGTATTATTGTACAGAAGCTAGAAGCAACATATATTATTATGGATAGGTTCATTAATAAAAAGTAAGGAAAGAATCCTGTCTATATTTTTAGTGTGAGGCTTGACGTGTCTTTATTAAACTATACGTTTTCCGAAGCCAAGTAATGGTGGTTAAATATGTTTAAATAAGCTCTTATTAAAATAAACCCTTTATTTATTTTAAAATGTAAACCAAATCTTTACGTTTATTGTAATTGAATTAACTAATAGCCACAATATTAAAAGCCCTTTAAATTACGTACTAACTAAATCCCTTGTAAACGGCCAATTCAACTTAAATTGTTCTCGAAGAGTTTGAACCCAATTACTTCAATGCAGGCTCTCGAAACTTGATCCAGGCTCAATAATAGAAGTTAGCCGATTTATCGTTTATCCACGAATATGTTTTAAATGCTTGAAAGTTTGTGAGTGTAAGATTTCTTTTATATAGTATGATTAAAATTGCACTTTGTTAGCATCATCAATCATTCACTTCAACCTTTTTTTTTTCCTTTTGAGGGGAATATATATTTACGTATGCCTCGTGATTGTACCTTTCATGAAGGTATGTGGAACTCCGCAGGGTGTACATCGAGCACCTCGTCGCAACTACCTACAAAATACTCCTCTGCGGTTCCGTCTTCCAGACATAGCAAGGAATCAGTTGAGCCTTATGTCCTCGTTCTTCTTGCGCGTTCTGTGTCTCTCATCAGGCTCCACACCTGGCATCATTTACTCCAACCTAACCTGGAGGGGTTGGGTCAAGTATTAGTAGGACACGTGGGGTACTTGTAGTGTGTTTGTTTTTTAGGGTTTCGTAATCAAAAATGGAATTCTTATAAATTCGACATGTCCGTCCGATTGTTCCCGGCACAGCACAAAAACATTTTGTACTTTAAAACAGTAATTTGGTATTGGTTACATATTTGTAACAATGTCAAATTGATTGAATAAAATCTTAAATATAAACATTTTTCAGACTATTTATCACAATACCATAGTGTTACAATTACAATATTTTTGAGGGTACCTCGCCTACATGTAAAGTAGGTATGATTTTATTTGGCTAACTTATATTACTAAGAATCTTGTTGCAGACATCTTTCAAATCATTATGGGTTTTCAAAATTTATTCAGTATGTTTTTTTTTATGTAAATAACAAATAAACGTATAGACGAGTTAACTTATAGTGGCCACTGTTACTGAGTGGTAGTAGCCACTAACCACTAGGTGGGTGATAAGTTGGTTGTTCGGTTATTTACGCAAAAGGATATATAGTTACTTATTGGTTTAAAAGAAAAAGTTATTGAAGGTGTTATCTGCATTTGGTGACCAAGCGTTGGAGTTTATTTACTATTCGGTCAATGGAAAGCTCATTTCAAGAAGACCAAGTTACTTTTTTTTAAGAATAAATATTTTTCACACGGATTTAGAAAATGGGAGGTGCGACCCGTGTTTGAACTGAATCAGCTGCAACCGAAATTGAACTTTAAAGCGTTACGCTTTCATTTCATTTTTTGTCTGCCGCTGCCCGGCTTGGTGAGCTTTTCAAAGTAAACGTATGAAAAAACTGGCATTCCTTTAGCCAGCACTGAAAAAAGACTAGGGTTATGTCTGTTTCAGATAATTTTCGTTTCGAAGTTTCGTTTCTCTCGATTCTACGGTCTTTTCTACAAGTTTTTGAAACGATTACTTCTAATTAACCTCATTTTACAGCTTGTGGTGCTATTTGCTGTGGTTTAGTAATTGGTTATGTAAATAATATATAACAACACGTATATGATGGCATACTTTTAGTCACACGTAAAATATCACACAGAGGAAACCAAAAAGGACAAGGAATTGTTACCTAATATGCACGAAGAAGTAGAATTATATAAACATATTTTGACATAAAGTATATACGAAGTATTTCCACAAAGTGATGATTTTATTATTAATGTTTTGCGAGTAAACATTATTATAAAGCTTAAGAATTTATTTTACATTTCAGAATTTTGCAGAATTTATAACAATTGTATTGCTAAGATTCCTCTTTGATTAAATTCAATCAACTAACAGCCCACTAAAAAGTACGTGTCTTTTTCATAATGCTACCCACCCTATTGCCTGTGTCACGGATGGCACACAGACACATGAATGAGACATCATAAACAGCCACGACAAGTAAGATTTATCTGACATGTAATTGATCACTTCACTTGATGATATGACATTGACACGTTATGTATGTATTGTGTATACACGGAAACTTCTATGTATACGTGCGATCGACGTGGAGCTTAAAGCTGATGCCACACCAATGAGTTTTATAGTGTTAATTTATTAAACAATTTATAACTGCAGTGTGGTAGCATCATATGAATTATAAAGCTTTTCGTTCAATGAGAAAACAGTTATTATCTGTCCCCCCATTTTGGATTCGAATTTGGGTCTCCTAATTTCTCTTCACGGCCAGGATTGTGTACTGCGGTGCAAAATCACGGTAAGATATTATTGCTAATCATTTTCCTTTGCACATAATGTAGTACGTACAGATATGTCCCCGATATAAAATCTGGATCAAGGATAAATGCGACATGAAATATTTTTATCGAGAATATAATTTTTGTCGCGTCAACAAAATTATGCTTTTACCTCATCCCTCACATTCGATATTTGGAAATATCGCATATGTTCGAATATTTCGTAGTCATAGAATTTACTGTTACAATTTAATTAAAGTACGAATTGGACCAATTATATTAGGTATATGTAAAAAAGAGGATTCAAATAGTAATTTTACGTTTCAAAATTGTTTGTAGATTTAAGGAATTATCTTTTATTGATAAATGTGGAGTAAAAATATTTTTTTTTTCAGCTCACGAGCTGGAAACGTTATTTATTTATTTATTCATGAATAAATAACGCGACACGCTGATAGTCCCATACTAGGATTTTTCGTGTGGTAGGTGCCACGCACAGCATTCAAAGTCACGTAAAAACACACCCATGCCACGATTAGAATTTTATACTCACCAAATTTTTTTCTTAATGAGAATCGAACCCAGCTCTTTGTCGTGGGTTCCACGCACAACACCCAAAGACACGTTGGTAATTGAACCCAGTATCCTTTAAATACCGTTCCCGTATTGTAACCATTACAGCACATGGATCGTCGTTTGTTTTGATTTCATTTTCATGATGATTACGAAGAAATTATAAATGCAATTTTCCAGCGATATTCACGGGAAAATATAGCTAGCTCGCAACACAAGGCTTTATTTACGGGAAAATATAGCTCGTTCGCTTCACAATTTAAAATAAGTATGCTTATCTAATAAATAAAATAATCTGCTTTATTAAAAGAATTCCCTTTGTTGGGTTGCCTGGAAAAAACCGTTATGTACCGATAATGCGGCTTGATAATGTTTTGTAATTTCTTTTTGATTTTATTTTTTTATATAATCTGTGGTGCGCTAACAAAAACATCGCATCTTTCTATCTACCAATTAATTAATTAATCTTGGATAAATATGTGAGCTTTTGTGTAAAAATGTTGGAAAAAACATCTGTAAAACGTTGTAACATAAAAAAGTCTAATATCTCTAGGAACTTATGTTGAAGAGTTAACAACAGTAAGAGTAAGTAGTAATTCAATCTAATGTATTTACTTCTGTCATTGTGAGACAGTAGAAACAGCAGTAGGAATGTTATGAGCCGTATATCGGTATTTCCAATCTCTGTTTCGTAGTACACATATCTCGATAAGGTTTTGTTCTTCGAATGTCATCGATGCGATAGGAATATATCGCGCGACGAACAGTAGCCGCACTTATGTATATCGTATTCCATTGAATATTCGGATTCCATTGTTTACTTTGTACAATAGAGGCATGTAGGACTGAATTGTAAAAAAATACATGAAAAACACAGCATATATCTACATATCCTCCAAGAATAACTCGCAGTAAATATTTTTACTTTTAACATTTTTATGAATGAATTACTTATTATTTATAATCGTTTCTTCATTAATACATGGTATATACATACGTATATATTCCTTAGTGGGTACAT
>DWPA01004606.1:0-12667 GCA_018251375.1 Calpodes ethlius | reverse complement strand
TATCAAGTAATTAATATTACTATAGACCTCTCCTGCGCTCGAAATTCGATCGTAATTCATAAAGTCAAAGGATTAGTTCACAATGACAACATGAATATTTTAATCTCTTTTTATTTGACTTTACTCATATACAAAAGTGTACATGTGTGTGTATATGTATGTATGCTTAAATTATTGGTAGTGTGCGTAATGTTTATTTTTACTCATTTTATATATGTGTAATGAATATAAAAATATTAGCTTTATGAACATTTTCTCCATGTAAACATGAACTGTGTCTTTGGCACTTCGCCATTTGCGCAAGAGCTTCTTATGTTTAAAGAAGATCACAGTTTTAGCTTCACGTACTTATATATATATATATATATATATATATATATATATATCACTAATATTGTTCTTTCTGTGAAACTTACTTGTGTAGTCACCAGCGTTTTGCCTTAGTCAGTTGCACAAACTGGTTTTCCAGCTTGGAGCTTAAAATTAATGCTTTCTTTCTTCCATCTGTCTTGGCTAACAATTAATTTATTAGTCATAAAGTTACTTTATCTTAAAGTATGTTTCATCATACATTTTAATCGCAGATAGCTGTAAAAAGACTTATAATAACTCAATAACAATGGATTTTCGCAAAGTAACGTCTATTATCTACTATTATGTATTATATACTAACTTTACTAGTTTAGTTACATATATATAAAGTATTTTGAAAGTTAAGCTAATACGCTAGATAGAAAATCTTTGAGAGGTATTTTCGGAGCGAAATGAAATGGTTTTGTTGAAAAAACTGTAAAGAAGCTTTCTTACTGGATCGGCCTTTCATTGAGCTCTCATCTGGCATTATCCGTGTTTAAACGCGAGGACAACTAACCACTACATATTACATTTTATGTTGTTACTTCGATATAAAAAACTTAGTTTAAGAATCCTTTAGTAACAAAATGCTTCAATCCATGACTTTATATTATTAAATAAGATTCAGAGGGCCCAGGACCGGTCGGACTGCGCCAATTAGGGGAGAGGGAGACCTATGTCCAGCAGTGGACTTTAAAAGGCTGATAGATAGATTGATTAAGTAAATTATTGAGTAAAACAGTAGCCTCCCTGCCCCCAGGCCCTTTCATGAGAAAGACCATGCGTATGTCTCGCTACCATGGTGTTGGTTGGACAACTTGAAAGCAACTGGAAAATAGGTAGTTAATTTTCGTAGATTTAAAAATTAAATTTATCAAATCACTTATCTTTACAGTTTATATATAATCTTTTATTTTCTATACAATGTCATGCTTATGTTAAAATATTTATAAAATAATATTACAATTATATAATACTTTTTAGACATTTATATATTTCTATGTCAACTTACATTCTACACGGTGTCTTAATATATTTTTCGTAATTAACAATTAATTGGCATTCTTATAATTCTTCACACATAAGATTCAATTCTATATGATATTGTTATAACTTAATTACAAATAAGTATAATCTATCTTTCTATTTATAGATATATAAATATATTAACTCGTTTCTAAATCCAAGAACATACACAGCCAATTGTAAAAAAAATGTTAAAATATACATAATTATAAAATAAATAATAAGAACAGTAATAATAAATGATAATTACAATAAACTTAATATAGTTTAAATTTATATATGCAACTGATGGTTAATGAAGCATTAGGAATTATAGTATTTATATTTAAAATTTGGTTTCAACAACAGGCTTATAGAGACATTTATACAACAGGTGACATTATAGCTACATAGTGACTTGTCCCAGACAACCTTTCAAAGTATAGAAAACATAATTATGTACCAGTAGGGTATTGGTGTACAAAGTTTTCAAAAGTAATAAAAAATATATTTTAAACTTTTGTTTTTAATATACCTATATCCATATAAAAACACTTAGAACCATAATAGGCGTACGAAATGTGTAACCATTTCATGGAAGCCTTTTTAGTCTTCCTCGGTAATGTGGGAATTTTGTAAAATATAAGAAAAAACATCTTTGTCAATAAAAACACGTTTCAAAACTTGTGTGGATATCGACAATCTCAGGAAGGTATGTACCACAAGCGTAATTCATTTCTATGTTCCATTTTAGGCCTACATAGTAATAAGAAATTAACCGTCTAGGTGTTTAAAGATATAAAATCAATACGTAAAAACACTCAATTTTTACACTTTTTAAGAAGAATGCATGCTCGTAGAAAACTGACATTTAGCATAGGTAGTTAAAGATTACATGGAAAAGAACAGAAACTAAATTTTACTCATAATATGTAACACAAATACATTTATTAAAAAAAATTGTTCTTTAAAAATGTGTCAATATAAAATGACCCTTTGAATAATGTATTAGGGTCGAAATTCGACTGCAGAGCGGGTCCCTATTAATAATTAAACGTTGTAGGACTACTACGGTTAGATCTGCCAGTAACGCGGGGTATAGTTATAGTTCTTGGTGGTTCTTCGTCAACGAATAGCACTGGTTGATTTCCAGCTCTAACTTTCCCGTAATGGTAAGCACCTACTGTTACTAAGGCCACAGCTATAACAACCCCAAAGGATACTAGAGATATTGTAAATGGATTCCAAAATGTATCTCTTCCTTGAGGTTCTGATACAGGTTGGTCTGTTGATGGCGGTTCCTCGGTATTATTTTCATCATCGCCACTGCTTTCAGATTTATCGTCTTCATTTCGATTATATGTTTTGTATTCAAATATAAGGTCATCCTCTACTGCATCAGGAACGCTTCTAATGAATCTCTTATCCGCATAAGTTGCTGTGTCGTTCGGTGTATAACGGAAGGAATCTATCAAGAGTATTTTATTGAGACTATTTCCTCGAAGTCGTATCTGGAATCGGAAAAAATCATCAGCGCTTTTAAATTTTATTTAAAGCCACTTTCGTTAGTTTTAGATTTTTTTTTTATATGAGATCAAAAATTTTATGAATTATTTTTTAATAATAATCAGAAATAATATTTAATTTACTACACACGATATTATATTAAAAATAGATTTGATAGTATAGATGATTCAAATATTTTACATTAATTAAAAAAAATGTGATTATCAGAATAATATTTTATGTAATAAGTATGCAAGGAAATTAAGTTATATCTATCACAACTCTCTGTAGATAAAAATCAAAAACGAGATTCTAACTAAGTTTTAAACAAAAACAACTATTTAATAATAATAATTAATAACTCACATATCCTTTAACGTGCTTATCAATTTTGAGGGATATTATCCGCCATCCCGGTTCAAAATCTTCCCCCGGTCGATGTTTGTAACTTGATATACACAGATCATCTTCATCAAACACTTCTATCCTTAGATTATACATTTGAGAAATATCTTGAGAATAAACGTTAAATTCTAAAGTTCCACCAACGAAAATAATAGGAAAAGATGAAGCACAGCTTTCTCCTATAGCCTGAACTGCCTTGTCACCATTGTACGGTGGTTTAATACGTATAAACTCATAGCTCACAAGCCGCCACATAATTTTATTATCACATTTTTTACTATTAAAATTTGTGTAATAATCCACATCGAAAGAATAATTCACACCTAACAAATCTTCAGATCTCACTAACACAAACAGCGCGAGGTAAACTAAACCTAACATTTCATGATTATTCCGTGTCACTGGAAGATCCGTAAGATACACCGCCGATACGATATTGTCGGTTGTATTAATATGTAAAGTATCATTATCAAGAACTGCATTAACACTTTATAGCTTGATAACTTTATTGGACGTCCCTTTTGTGGAAAGGAAACGAGGCAATCGAATGAATTCTTATCAGTAGTAAATGTAAGCGATAATTTTGTCGGTAACATCAGCTTCCGTTGTTTTAAGCTAATAAAGAGGATTTAAATGATAAATGATTTGTTTCAGACCATCGATAAGTTTTGCGATTCATTCTCATAGTATATTCTGCTAACCTGTGAAAAAGTATTGCTAAATTAAGTCTGTGACTGGCAGTGAGGAAAATACTTAGTTGAGAGTAGGAAAGATGATGTAATTTCACTTGAATATCATTACAGATAGACAGCTAGTCTTGTTAGTGTTGGAGACAGGTTGTTTTATTTATTCTCCCTGAGTTTAGGATCTTGATAATGGTTCAAAATTAAGTGTATATTGCATATTTATTAAATTATCGTTTAAAATATACATGTTAGATGATTCTTCGTGACGTTGTTGTGATGTTACGCATTTAGCAAATATGGCGGATTTGGATTTACTTCTCGAGAAACTCGAGTTTTGTAAATTTGCTACAAACTATCAGGGGAAGTCAGGAGACTTGCCAAGACAAGCTCCACTGCCAACTATTTCTTGAAACGTTTCTTTGTAAATTCAAAATCTTTTTAAGGTTCCATTATCAAGACGGGAACCTTATAAATTGTCAATGCCGAAAAACCTTTAGTGCTATTTATAAGTAATTAAGCCATGTTACTCGTATAATTACATGCATATTTATCACAAAGACAAAGTGGTCGAATAACATACAAAAATAAAAGTAATGTCCTCCAATGCACAATGGAAATGTTTTCTTCTGCGTCTACTCGATAGTGTGGTACCGTTGATTGGTCTTTTAAATTCCTTAAGGGCTTTGTTTGTTGTTGTTGTTGATGTTTTTTTGTTTTTTGACAGTTTTTTCGGATTGTTTTTTGATTCAGGAATCCGTCTGTTAAATATTATGCTTGCGGTTAGCGTCAACCGCTCCCTTCTTCTGCTGGCTTAGTGGTTGGTGTTTGATACGTGAAAAATTCGCGGAACTGGTATTTATGACATATTTTAAAGACCGTTATTTTGGATTTGTAAGTTGTCGAGGAATAGTCTATACACTCATAACTATGGAATTCTACATTGCGCGTGACATCAGGTATACTTGTCCGGATTTTTTTATTTGTACATTACCGAAAAACTAGCCGACGAACGACTTCATTTTAAGTAGTCGTCGGTATACATTAACACTATCAAAGGTACCTACTACCGAAGCATTACTGGTTAGCAAAGAAGATGGAAGAAAGAAAGTAGTTATTAGCTCTCTAGTTTCAAGCTGGAGCTCTAGTCATTTGATGTCTGAAGCAAGAGGAAATTACTCGTAGCTTCGGTTTCCAGCTAGCGAGCTCAAATCTAAATGATAAGATGTAGTGAGACTTATAAAAAGTAGTTTTATATACTGCAGATTTTATTAATACCTAAAATACGTAGATATGGCTACTAGTTCAATACTCGTCTATTTAGGATTACTACCCAAAATGCTCGAAGGCTAAAATTTGCTATATGAGTTAGGGTTTGTAAAGAAATGATAAAAATTGAAAATACAGAATCGGTCCTTTACACGTCAACCTTCGTAAAGAAAGGTGCTGATATAAGATACACATATAAAACTTATATACATATATAATATAGATATACATATAAAACTTAATTTCTTAGCGACGGCCACGAAACGGCCATTCTTTACATGTTGACCAAATAGTAGGTTAGCTTGTAGAATGGGCCTTGTTGAAGTTAGGTGCTTTTCTCTCTTTGAAGTCTAATATTGAATGAATTGTCACCATTTTGAATGAATTGTCACCTTAATTTTAGGCAAACTATTTTACATTACAGGTTTTTGGTGGGAAATAATGTTCAGCAAGGCACATTTAGCTTAACTGTTGTAGTTGTAAGGTTCAAACGTTGGTCAGCTTGAGTTAGGATCTTGGGCGCACTTTTAAATTGAAATAGTTGTGTGTGTATCAAATGTGTATGTGTGTATGGGTGGCAGTGACAGTGGCATTGCAAGCTTGTGTGCTATCCTTATCCTATAAAAAATAAGGTATAAAATGATGTAGGTACATATATGTATAAATTTAAACGTTGTTTGTCTTATCAATCAAACAAGATTGATGTTAGATTCTAAGATTTTGATGTACTAGATACAATAATAGTATTGATCGATAAATAGTTAATTTATTCTGATCAGCCTTCATGACGTATATGAAACATCGAAAACCACTTATTTTTCAGCAATCGCTTGGAATATCTTAATCGTTAGACAAAACTATTTTTTACAGGAACCCGCGTTATAAAAATATATTATCAGCAATAGGATTACTTGGCGATAAATAAAATAAAATGACTATAATGATTACCCCAATATAAGGAGAGTTATTTTTAAATAAAATAAAAGTAATATAATATTATATGATATGACTATAATGATATTGTCAGAAGCAATTAAAAGTTGACGAAACTTCCTGTAATATAGTAACTGAAAACAGAATATATCGAAATAATGACGTTTTACGTAATAGTTAGAAGGTTCTCTCTATTTCATCTTATTGATTATTGTTATGAGCAAAACATTGTGAATTATAAAATTAGGGCCAGATCATCTTAGCTGATGAACTAAGGAGCAAAACATTTTGATAGAATTTAACTTAGAAGATAACGTTAAAATATAACGGGTGTCCAGCTTCTTGATAGTTTGAGCGATTTAAAACTTAATATTCTTTGTGAGCTGCAATTAATTAGGTGAAGGGAGGGTAAGATTCAACGGCCAAGAAAAGGGAAAATGCCTACGAATCCTAAACCAAGCAAAGAAGAACCAGTCTCCCTGTTGATGGAGACTTAGCCATTCTGTATTCATGGACAGAGAGTCAGGACGGCTCGCACCACCAAAGGATTCATATAAATATTTATTTTTGCTGCACAATATTATCGTTCGGATTTTTGTATTTATGAAATTTGATGAAGTTGAGTAATATTTAGATATAGTTTTCAAAGAAAGTACCTATTAGGGATAAACTGTATGAATTTATATTAAATATAAAAAAAATTAAAGGGATTTTAATTATATCTATGTTTTTCTTCACAAGTAACAGGGAAGATGGAAAAGTATGATGTACGGCAACATGACTTATTACCTATAAATAGTATGTATGTGTCGCGCATATATTTTCATTTTGGTTTTAAAATTCTGTAACTTATTGAGGTTGTTTTTGTTTTGAGAATAACACGAATAGGACCAGAGATTCTTGGACTAAAGAAACGATGCGGAGTGTTCAAATTATTGCCCCAGTTATTAAAAACTAGTTTGATTGTCTATCAGTGTGAACTTGTAAATATTCAACGTTCCGTCTCGTACTATTTTTTCAAAAAAAAATGTCATCAAAATGTATTCTTACAATAAATAAAGAAAAGTGATATGTCCGAAGTCAGAAATATTAGCCAATTCTCGATAAAATAATCTTAAAAATGGAAAGGAGATGATAACAAAACAAAATCATGGAGCAGATTATCAAAGTTTTGAAAAATAAAAATAACGAAATTTAAACTAACAAAAAATAAAGAAAAACCCAAAGATGAGGGAAAATGAAAGAACATGAAAATAAACAATGTTGAACAGTCCCCATCAAATGATTTGTTTTGTGTTTATGTGGAAAATCATATGCGGAATCGTTCACAGAAAGCCGATTGACAGTACATGCACATCGTTATACAGAGGCTTAAATCGGCAGAAGTTTTAAGCATATTCTATACATTCCCTCTTGACCAAAGAGTGTTTCCATTTTGCCTGCAGGGTGAGGGCAATTTTTGATGACTTTTTTTGATAATAATATATAATTCGCGAGCCACAGTTTACTTTTCTGATATAAATTATATTATTTAATTAAACAACTCTTCCTTTACTGCATGAGGGATTGTTCTTATTTTCTTTTGTTCTTAGCCAGCGACGACTCAACGAAGCATTTAGTGATATCAATTGCGGGTTGCGGCAGTCACTTAACATCGGGTTGATTGTCAGCTCCATTGTTTCAACCGTTACTACTGTTCCAAAATCTCAAATTCTTACATATATTCATTACTAGATGTCGTTAGTTTCGCACGCGTATGATAAAGAAACAGCAATAAAATGTTGTAAATCTTTTTCTATCAGCGGTTGCTAGGCTACGCTTTGTTTGTTAAACAATTTCTTTATTTGGCTAAAATATACATGTTAATGGATCTTCCCACAGAAAATAAAGGATTTTTTCGAGATGCAGTATCCTATACTCGTCATTTTCTCAACTTTCTCCATACCAAAAATTATACCAAAAGATGTTCTGTTATACCGGTAAAGATGGACAAACAATAAACACATCGTCGCATTTGTAATATTAGTATAGATTCTTACAATATTTATAGTGCATAGCGCCATCTATTGGCGCGTTTGGATTTTTTGTACTATTTGCTTTTCAACGCCATCTATTAATACAGTTGTTAAACAGTATTCCTACGTTCGTTTACTATTTGTAGCAGTTATAAGCAATCGATAAAATTCCTCATAAGAATAATAGATGGCGTGATGTGATGATAGCTAGTAAAAACTTCCGATTAAGACAATATTGATAATTTACACATCAATAATAATGGCGCCAGCACGTCGTCTATTGTTTGACAGGTGAAGCCGAGCGGGAATAATTTGATTGGATTAGGGCTCAAGGACGAATTAAATCCATTACATAAACTCCTCATTCAAGAAACTTACATATTTTATAATACCAGTGTAATCATTGTTATTGAAACATAATTTGTTCAACTTACATGAGGTTATCATCCTTAAAATGTTATTTATATCCTAATCTTTAGGGTTATCGGAGTAAAATACACGTGCAAAACTCTTGCATAAATTAAATGAGTAAGCTCGTTTGGCACATACCATTATCTAAAATCTGCTTGAGCTCAGGACTTTCAACCGTCAAACCTACATGAAGCTAAGAAATACAGATTATGTTTTCAGTGTAGTGTTTGGGCACGGTGATACGATTACGCGGCACGGTTTTTTACGTTTGCGGTCAATGTTCGACCGACAATAGACAATGCACGTGGGTATGCCGTGTAGACAGAATCTATTTGTATTTTCAGGCACTGTCTGCTGTCATTGCGATCGTGTTCGAATGTATCCGTCAAAGGAACGAATTGCGTTGACACCGTGTGACCTCCGCATGATTTTAGCCGGCAACGCTCCGTGATGTGATTTCGTTTATAAATAGCTGTCAAATAAGTAAACGAGTAATACGATGGATATTTGTCATGATTGCACATGAACGTCAGCAAAATTAAAAGCTGAATTTACGACGAGTAGTAGATGTACAGGCCACAAACCACCAGACTGACTAAGTGAGGGATGGCAAATTTTACAAACTTTTAAGTACATTATGGAATCCAACAAGGACGTATGTACTAAAAAAATAGGTATCTCACTACAAGATTCATATCCATGGTTTCTAATTCTCAAATCAAACCTCACATGAAATACTGTCACCATCTCTGTCAGAGGTGCTCTATCAGCTTAATCCATTTTACGCTTTTCATGATAAGTAAATTATCGAGTGACCTATTGGTAAATGGTAACTTTTCCCCACCTTTTATTTGCACTGATTTCGGATAAAAAAGGGGGGTTTTCATTATTTCTGGTTTTCCGGCACGGACGAAAGCGGTCGATTTTAGGAGAACAATTTTTCCTAGCCTGGCGAATACAGAATCTACTATCATGCAAGAGGACCGTTGGAATTAAGTAGGATGGAACACAGTTCAATAATTTTCAGCACCACGAGCAGGAAAGACTGGATGGAACCAAAGCTTATATCCCAGAATTTATATTTACGTCACCTATCCATCATTAGGTACAATATTCGCTGATGCATGAGAATTGAGTTGAACCCATGCAAAATCTCCAAGACTCCTAGTTCACATTTTTTGCCGCATTTCTGCAACTCTGACCATTACAAAAAAATCTCAACAAAATATTTTCGAAAAATTCAGAATTCCTCAGCGTGGACGTAAATACATAATGCATATTCGATATCAGATAAGACTTTCGTATTTATCCGTTAATCGAATTTTAAATCCGACTTAAGAAGTATGATTTAAAACATTCCATGCTGAGAAATAAACACTTGTACCAATATTTACTGTGTAAGTGCTTAGCTATAATTCTGTTGATAAACGAAGCAACTGAAAATTATCTCAAATATTGGGATTAAACGAGTATTTGTGGAAGCCCAGTATTAGCTAATTTATGATACACGGCATTAGTTTTCAGAATGAAGTTATTTTTAAATCATTACGCTTTGATTATATTCCGTTTAGTGAAGCTATTTTAAGTATATAATCCATATTCCTATCTGTAAAGATATACATCATTAACTTTCTTAGAATTGAATAGTTACACAATCTTTAAAACGATATAGCGCGTATCCGGAACAAAATAGTTCGGATTTTCCACGCGTTTCTAATTATTTAATAGACAACATATTTAACTAGAAAACGCATCCTCGCTTGGTTACGGGAAACTTAAGCCTTTATTTATGGTACCTACATATGTATATTCAAATCAGGAAGATCTCTTATGTGCAAAACCGAATTGCAATAAAAAGATACCACACTGTACTTTCTAGCAATTAATTTTTTTTGATGTGCACTTAAATACGTTTCATATTTAGTGGTCAGATTCATGAGTTTCTACAGATACCTTTAGTAAATACACATCACGTTGAATAAATGATTACAAGGCAATATTTCGATGTCACCAATAATTTGACTGTTTCCTTGATATGCCATATCAAGTTTACAATTATTACATATCACATTATTTATCTAAGGTTTCTCTTCTTCTTGATCTTCTTATGCTTAAAGTGGATCATCCTGATCATTTTGATAGGAAACTTATGGATCACTTAAGAATAAATGTATTTATAAGCAATGTAATATATCAAAAACGGATCACATCTGATATTAAGCGGTTCTAAGCCCATGGGTATAAAACCTTGTAACTTCCAGGCGATGAATAATGTAACTTTATATAATGTTTTTTTAATCTCTTGCGATATACAACGGGAAGCGTTTTCTCACACCGTACTTCTTATTACTAAAACACCAGCAATCTCATTATCATTGTGTAATAAATCGTTAAACATTATAAACTCTTTCGCCTCACTAAATTCTTATTCGTAAACATTTTATAGTATAGTTCTAATAAGGAAACCTCAAAGAACATGCTACAAATTAGGAAGTATTAGTAATCTAAAGAACCACTATAAATATTTTTAATTTTGATACTGATAAATTTAAAAAATCGTCAGTACGTATAATTAATAATAAAACACAGTCCTTAACAAGTATTGTATTAAACAAACACTAAAAATAATTGTAATAACAAATAAGCAATGTATTATAAAATAAAACTATTTACATGATTATGATGAGATATTAAGTCTAAGAAACATCTTTTACTGTTCCTATACTTGCCAAGCAAAAGATAATGTCATTTGTACCATGACGAGTAAAATATCACAGATTGCCGTCCATAATGACAAAGATCTATAACATATATTGAAATATAATGTATATTTATTGATAAAAATAATGTATATAGAAATATATAGCTTAAGAGTTTGTAAAATTGATTGCGTTAAATTTAGGAACCAGGGTCCTTTAAAACTCAATGTTGCAGAAATATCTCATGAGCATATGAATAGGGTAGTAACCAAGACCATCAATAATTTTGACAAGGAAGAGTATACTTTATAATTAGGCTTGGGAAAGGCATTCGAGCTTTTAGCGACCTCAAAATGTTGTGCTTATGTCGTACCCTTTGATACCTATAATAACAAATTTGTAGCAAATACACAACACTTCGTCATTAATGTTTTATATTGTCATTCTCTCCTTGTCAATCTGATGTTCGCGTTTCGCGAACTGTAGCTATAAAACACACGAAGCTAGAATAATTACGATTCTATTACGGCGCAATTTGTTTGAGAACTTGAAAACAGTTTGAATGCACTGAAAAAAAGTCACCGCGAAAAGTTTCTAAATCTATAGAAATTTCCTAATCAGCTTCTTTGTTTGAACTAAACTCAGTATCATGAATTTAAAAGTGCGGATAAAAACAAGCAACATAGCCAGTTCAGTATAATAACGTGATTTGTGACATATATATTGCAATAATATGTTTTTATTTTATACAGGGGAACGTCGGTCGAAACCGGTAAAAACTCTCGTGACTCTTGGTAATGTAAATGTTGGGGTTAAATCTTCAACGTCATCATAGAGAAGGCGTGGTAAATCTCGTCTAGCTCTCCATCTTCCAATTTGGTAAAATACAAATGCAATAATTATTAGTATTATTAAAATTAGTAACACTAATAAACTAATAGCTAATGGAGTCCAAATACTATTGTTATTCTCTTCATCATCTAAGCTAATGGTAGTACTCAATTCACTTTCTGTTGGTGTATTTGAGTAGTCTTCCGTTGATACTGTGTCTGCTGTAGCCATGGCTTCAGTGGTAGCTTCAGATGTTGGTTTTGTTGTAGCCACTGGATCAGTTGTGGGTTCAGATGTTGTCTCTGTTGTAATCACAGGTTCAGTTGTAGGTTCAGATGTTGTCTCTGTTGTAACCATGGGGTCACTTGTGGTCTCTGTCGTAATTAGGGATTCAGTTGTAGGGTCAGAAGTTATATCTGTGGTAACCACAGGTTCAGTTGTAGGTTCGAATGTTGCCTCTGTCGTGACCACAGGTTCAGTTGTGGGTTCAGATGTTGTCTCTGTCGTGACCACAGGTTCAGTTGTAGATTCATATGTGGTGTCTGTTGTAACAACG